>BSBK01009582.1:2500-84954 GCA_027943335.1 Chamaecyparis obtusa | reverse complement strand
ATATTGATTGAAAACTGTGGATTCGATGTTGATTACATTCAAATTCTGAAATAGTTTCAAAGAAAGCCGTTGTATGCATTCAGTTTGGTTGTGATTTGAGTTAGTGGAAGATTGTCAAGCTGTTATGACAGTCAAGTTGAAAGAACACCCGATATCATTCAAAGAGTCGCCCGGTGTGACTCCAAGGTTTTGTACTCGGCTTTGGAGATAAGGAAAGGGTGGTGGATATATTATTACATACCACCCACACTACACCAACTAGTATGATGACAAATTAAGATCACAAGTTGTGACAGTTGCAGAGCATGCAATAATCCATGGAGTAATCACACAGTATTATATTAAGTTGGCATTGTTATCATCAGAGCATTAAAGAATGGCTATGCAGATTTCAAGAATGTCATCAATACACAATGTTGGAGCATCATAAAGATCGGTTGTTAGTGAATTGATAGGAGATATCAGATTATAGATGTTGAGTTGGACTCATTAACCATCTACTGCACCATTATCTACATCCCAAGGTGTAGGCACAACATCATCTCATGTTGAAGGCACACCATTATCTACATCCCAAGGTGTAGGAACAACTTCATCTCATGTTGAAGGCATTGAAGATGGTACGCAATTCACACATAATGTTTTTGATGCTCCTAGAATTATTAAATATAGAAAACCAAAATATTTGATTGATATTGATACTAACATTTTGCAAGCAATGCCTGACAGATTCCTAAGTGTACTTGTCAAAGAAATGTAATCATATTTGGAGATCATTTTTTGAGAATTTAAACATGACAGGAAGATGTCAACTATTTGTTGAAATGATGAGAAATCTGAAATTTAGGCCCATCATGAAGATTCTTGGGCTAAGAACAATGGATGATTCAAGTGAAAAATCTATTGTAAAGAATCAAATGACTGCATATGAGAGTGTGGGTTCTACATCACATAGGAAAGATAGTAATGTCACATAATGTGTACTTACATCAATGATAGTAAGCACTCAAATGAAGAAATCTTGATTCATTAGAAAGACAAGTAAAACATTGAAAATAAGTAGAAAGTCTCTAATCAGAGCCCTAGGAAGGTGTCAAAGAGTGGAAGATCCAAATAGCAATGAGTTATGGGCATTTTACGGTAGACTACTGTGAAAAGATAAAGCAATTGTTGAAGCTTTGAAATCCTTGATTGAATAATTTTGGAAGAATAATACACGGGTATCTCCTAGTCAAAGAGATGTTGTAAGAAGGAGGATTGGTAGTCAAATTCATGTTCCACATCCAAAACATTTTTTGGATTCAACTTAGACACAATTCTTTGCAAAATTTAGGCATACGTATCCTCAAATTAAAATTAGTCAGAGATAATTTTGAAATGTGTAAACCTTTTTATGTCAAGATAAATCACACACGCACAACTTGTTGTTGTAGGATACATATTGAATTTTCTAACCATTTTGAAGCTTATAGGAATATATGAGTAGGTTTGCACTCTAACAATGTTTTGCAGGATTGTAACATAAATGTCCCACCTAGATCTTCAAGGGAATTGATATCTACCATTTTATGTGAAAGAGTGGATGGTCAACAATTTTACAAGCTCTCATGCTTCAATGGTATATGCATAGATTGCGGAGTTTGTGACATTTGCCAATTTGTCAACATATGGAGAGTACGCATGAAATCGGTAACGAAATAGTGGATTTTGGAAAATATAAGACCGTGACATACAATCTAAAAGATGGAAAAGAGGCTAAAAGATGTGATTTAGTAATTGAAAAAATTCCAATGTATCAGTTCGTGGACATTTTTTGTAAAATAATTATTTATGAGTATGCAAGGCATACACATAGAGCGTGATGGTTAGATATGCAATTCAAGTTGTGCAAGGACACATTCCCACTTGATACCATTGTTTTAGTTGTGGACTTTGCAGAGAACTACACACTACAACCATAGAATGAGGTGCGAGCAAAGTATTATAGCTCTCAACAGGTTGCTATATTTGTTCATATAGCATTCATGCATGCACCAGATAGTACAGAGGAGAACAAAAAGATATTGAGGGAGTATCATTTTTCTATCAACGATGATCACTCACATTCTACAGAGTTTGTACATCATTGTTTTCAACTATTTATGGTCATTTGGCAAACAGGGGCATAAAATATCATCGACATATCATTTGGTCAGATAATTGTGCATCCCAATTCAAGAATTCGTGGATGTTTTATTGGTTGTGCAGGATGCATAAGATTACTGGAATTCAATATATGTGAAATTTTATAGAGGCCGGTCATGGAAAGGGAGAGCATGATGGCACAGGTGCATGTATTAAAAGAGCCTTAGCACTTGAAGAATTAAAGTACAAAGAGAAATAAATATTGTCAGATGCGGGATGTATTGTCTAGTGATGTAATGCTACAATGGGTCTAGGTAATGAAGGTGAGTCTACGGTTCATATATTTTTTTGGTTGATGGATGAAACTAACATTTCACCATATGAGGATTGTTGTACATTGACAGGATCAAGTGAGCTACACTCTTTTAGAAGTTGCAATGTAGGTTCATGGAGTATCCACACATGACATATGGCATGCTTTTGTTCATCATGTGTAGATGAAGATTGGGATGGGTGTGAGTCAAAGGAATGGGTTGACAAATGGTATACATGTATTTTGAGTCCACTTGCCTCCTATCATCCCCATGAATCACTACAATCGACAGAAATGGAATCATCCATTGACTTTGATCGCTTATCTGATCTAGTAAAACCAAGTCGATATTTTCCACATACAAATAATCTCAAATTTAGTACTTTATCATAAATATTTAGTAAACTAATGTCCTCATTATGTTTATATCATTACAGGCCATGTTTTTGTTGTTATTGCACCTGAAGACAATGAAGAAGGGACATATTATTATTTGTGTCATTGTGTAGAGGCAAAAAAGAAATTGGATCACTTGGTTATCAATGGTGAAGAATTAGAATACCCTATAGGAGCAATGATTGTAACTAGTACATGGCTTAGACGGTATGCTATGAAGAACCCTAGGTTGTGGTTGTTCGAGGATTGGGAGACACATAGAAAGATTCTTCATTATTCAAACCTCATCATTGCATCAAATGTCCACTTAATCAGATATGGGGGAAGACCGTAAAATAAAACTCTTTGGAAGGTTCATGAGTCAGACCACGAGGCAATACTTGAGACAATCAAGGGTAGGGTAGACCCAATTGGTTCATTGGACTAAATGGAGATACAAAATATTGTAACATGTCAAATTTATATAGCACTGTAAATTGGGTGGACTGTAAATTGCTCATGCATTACCCAAGCCAAAGCCAACTTCTAAACAATCTTGCCATAAACACCACATATAAAAAACCTAAAATATTCCAACAAAACCTAACCCAGAGCAGTAGGAAACTTGGTAAAGCCTTACTTCCTTCAGAAGTAGCATACCTAGCTAGCTCTCGAGGTAGAACAAACTTGACAACAATCTCAATTTCTCTGGAGGAAAGTTTCATGATCTTGTTATATTTCAGTAGAGAAGCAGCCTCAGGAGTAATCTTATCAAAAATTATCAATCATGAGCTCTCCAAGATATCCATGGAATCATTGGATATTCCCTTGGAGGGATGCACTTGTTTCAAACACCTTGTATTCTCAGATTTCATTGCTTTGACTACTGAATCCTTTGTGGGCTTGAACATCACTTTCTTTTCTTTTCTCATCTTTGGAGAATCCTTTACTTCATTCTCTCCTTTCATATCATCTTCTTTAAGACTCCACACCTTAGGTTTCCTTCAACAACTCCATATCCACCATATCAAACAAGTTCTTGGTTCATGTTTGTTTAAGCTTTCCAATTGGTTGGACCATCAACCAAATACTTGATGACTCTAATTAGAGGATTCTACCATCAATTTGAATATTTGACACTTCTAGATGTAAAAGCCCCAAATTGGTCCCAAAACCCTCTAGAAACTAGGGCTCACCCAATGTCTTGTCTCCCAACACCATAGAAACTGAACTAAAGTTGATTCACCATCAATTGACCATCCTATGATGGATTCATGCATAAACTACCCCCTCCAAAGGCTAGAACATCTACTATTGTACCCTTGCACCAATTTGATGACCTTATGCACCCTTCAAACTCATCAAACTCCTTCAATCACTCTCAACTTGCAAACTCTTCTTCTTTCCTACATTTCCAATGTTAGAATACTAAGTTACAAGGTTTGGATCCATCCCCAAGTGACAACAAATACATAAAGGGGATGGATCAATGAATTGCACTCTAATCACTTCCAAGTTCAAACAGTTATTGATTAACCTTTAAATGAACAATATAAGATGATCCAACTCATCAATATCCCTATCCTTAAGACAATCTTCTGGTGCTACCCTTGCCAAAACCCCAAGCCAAAACCAACTTCTAAACAAGCCTTCCATAAACACCACATACAAAAAAACCTAAAATCTTCCAACAAAGCCTAACCCAAAGTAGTAGGAAACTTGGTAACAGCCTTACTTCCGTCACCACGAGGCATGCCTAGCCAGCTCTCGAGGTAGAACAAACTTGACAAAAATCTCAATTTCTCTGGAGGAAGGTGTCATGATCTTGTTATATTTCAGCAGAGAAGCAGCCTCATGAGTAATCTTATAAAAAATATCAATCATGAAGCTCTCCATGATATCCATGGCAGCACTAGATATTCCCTTGGAGGGATGCACTTGTTTCAACACCTTGTATATTACCTTTTGTAACTTCCTACACTTCTCTTCCTGTTCTTTTTCTTATTCTCTTCCTTTTGAACATCACTTTCTTTGCTTTTCTCAACTTTGGAGAATCCTTTACTTCATTCTCTCCTTTCATACCATCTGCTTTAAGACCCAAAACCCCCTGGAAACTAGGGCTCACCCAATGTCTCATCTCGCAGCACCATAGAAACTGAACCAAAGTGATTCACCATCATTTGACCATCCTATGATGGATTCATGCATAAAATGCCCACAGAGAAATTACAAGACTTTGAAAAAAAATATTCTTTCTTGATGCTGAGCTCATTTGATGTGGCTATATATGATATGTACGCTGTACTTTACAAAGTTTTTTATGATTATCTAATTTCAACTTATTATATGATGCAGCCAAGTGTCGACATAGTCATTATATATGGTATGTTTTACTATTTTTTTTTTAGAACTAATGCTTCTAGTGAATCCAAATTTAGTTGTTATAAAGATGAGATGTTAGTGAATGACTTCTTCCTAATACTACTCTTCCACCAGATCCAGATTTCAACCCTTTTGTGGATCTATAGGCTCAATCTCTCAAGCCCACGGGATTGGCCAAGAGAAAACTGTGATTGTATATCAACTGATTACAAAATGTTTAGTTGAGGAGAAAATATTGCAATGATCAAGAAGAAAATTGGCTATGGAAAATCTAGTTATGAAATCTATAAGAATGAAACTATTAGGAATTGCATGATATATTACTCAATGGTGCAAGGAATATTCTTGATGAACATGGGATTGTAGCTACATCTATTCAATATACAGAAGAAGATATAGAAAATCTTCTTAATAGAGATATTAATGTGAGAGAAAAGGACATTTAAGAAGAAAATGGTTATCTTGGTGCCATCCAAGGTATGCAGATTACTTAGGATGAAGAGACAAAGCCCACAGTTAATAGGAAAGAGTGGGAAGAGATTCTTGGACCCATGATAGAAGTTACAGATAAGGAGGAAGAGCTTGGAAGGGGAAAGCGGCAAAGGAAAGAAGTAAGATATGTGTGTGAGCCTATGTCAGATGATGATGATGATTACTCACCATCATCTGCTAGTAGCTTAAGTAGTGACAAAATCTCTTCAATGCACATGTACAATGACACAAAAAGATTAGATAGAGAAGTAACAAGTGTTGTAGAATTATCCACAGAGCAATGTGAAATGAAGCCTCAAATTGGTTCATTATCAGGCAAAGAATTTGGTCATGCACTTCATTCTAGCACCACAAATATTTCTATTAGAAATGCCTATTCATCAATGGCCTTGCATTTACGGGACTTGGACATTATCCTTGTAATGTAAGTTCATTGCCATCTTTGGCAAGGCAGTCTCACTCCTCATTTTACAACAAATGGGCAGCCATCTACAGTCCAGGTTTTAATTCAGTTGACAAGTGGAGAGCTTCTCAAGGTACTGATCTCTTTCATAGAGAAGTTCCTGCTTCATCTCAAGGTTCTCATTTAGGTGACCAAATCCTTCGAGGTCCACAAATAGATCTATTAATTTCCCAAATTGGTTCGTTAGCAGGCAAAGAGTTGGGGTCATGCACTTCATTCTAGCACCACAATATTTCTATTAGAAATGACTATCCATCAATGGCCTTTCATTTACAAGACTTGGGCATTATCCTTGAAATGTAAGTTCACTACCACCTTTGGCAAGGTAGTCTCAATCCTCATTTTACAACAAAGGGCAGCCCATCTATGGTCCAAGGTTTTAATTCAGCTGACAAGTGGAGAGCTTCTCAAGGTACTGATCTCTTTCTCAGATAAGTTCGTGCTTCATCTCAAGGTTCTTGTTTAGGTGACCAAATCCTTTGAGGTCCATAATAGACCCATTAATTTCCCAAATTGGTTCGTTAGCAAGTAAAGAATTTGGTCATGCACTTCATTCTAGCACCACAAATATTTCTATTAGAAATGAATATCCGTCAATGGCCTTGCATTTATGGGACTTGGGCATTATCCTTGAAATGTAAGTTCATTTCCACCTTTGGCAAGGCAGTCTCACTCCTTATTTTACAACAAAGGGCAGCCATCTATGGTCCAAGGTTTTATTTAGCTGACAAGTGGAGAGATTCTCATGGTACTGATCTCTTTCCTAGAGAAGTTCCTGCTTCATCTCAAGGTTCTCATTTAGGTGACCAACTCCTTCGAGGTCCACAAATAGACCCATTAATTTCCCAAATTGGTTCATTAGTAAACGAAGAATTTGGTCATGCACTTCATTCTAGCACCACAAATATTTCTATTAGAAATGACTATCCATCAATGGCCTTTCATTTATGGGACTTGGGCATTATCCTTGAAATGTAAGTTCATTGCCACCTTGGCAAGGTAGTCTCACTCCTCATTTTACAACAAAGGGAATCCATCTATGGTCCAAGATTTTAATTCAACTGACAAGTGGAGAGCTTCTCAAGGTACTAATCTCTTTCATAGAGAAGTTCCTGCTTCATCTCAAGGTTCTCATTTAGGTGACCAACTCCTTCAAGGTCCATAAATAGACCCATTAATTTCCCAAATTGGTTCATTAGTAGGTGAAGAATTTGGTCATACACTTCATTCTAGCACCACAAATATTTCTATTAGAAATGACTATCCATCAATGGCCTTGCATTTACAAGACTTGGGAATTATCCTTGAAATGTAAGTTCATTGCCACCTTTGGCAAGGCAATCTCACTCCTCATTTACAACAAAGGGCAGCCATCTATGGTTCAAGGTTTTAATTCAGCTGACAAGTGGAGAGCTTCTCAAGGTACTGATCTCTTTCATAGAGAAGTTCCTACTTCATCTCAAGGTTCTCGTTTAGGTGACCAACTCTTTCAAGGTCCACAAATAGACCCATTAATTTCCCAAATTGGTTCATTAGCAAGCAAAGAATTTGGTCATGCACTTCATTTTAGCACCACAAATATTTCTATTAGAAATGACTATCTGTCAATGGCCTTGCATTTATGAGACTTGGGCATTATCCTTGAAATGTAAGTTCATTGCCACCTTTGGAAAGGCAGTCTCACTCCTCATTTTAGAACAAAGGGCAGCCATCTATGGTCCAAGGTTTTAATTTAGCTGACAAGTGGAGAGCTTCTCAAGGTATTGATCTCTTTCATAGAGAAGTTCCTACTTCATCTCAAGGTTCTCGTTTAGGTGACCAACTCCTTTGAGGTCCACAAATAGACCCATTAATTTCCCAAATTGGTTCGTTAGCAAGCGAAGAATTTGGTCATGCACTTCATTCTAGCACCACAAATATTTCTATTAGAAATGACTATTCATCAATGGCCTTGCATTTACAGGACTTGGGCATTATCCTTGAAATGTAAGTTCATTGCCACCTTTGGCAAGGCAGTCTCACTCCTCATTTTAGAACAAAGGGCAGCCATCTATGGTCCAAGGTTTTAATTCAGCTGACAAGTGGAGAGCTTCTCAAGGTACTGATATCTTTCATAGAGAAGTTCCTGCTTCATCTCAAGGTTCTCATTTAGGTGACCAACTCCTTCAAGGTCCACAAATAGACCCATTAATTGGTAAAAGGGTAGATGCAATTTTGGAAAGAGTATCCCAATTGAAGAGTAATGTAAATTCCAGTGAGCATGAAGTTATTACAGATCCAATGGGTGTATCTCCTCCACTAACAAATATAACTACTTCCAGAGACTTGAGTTGAAATGGAGACTGTCTATTCCCAAACATGCCTGAGTCGAGCAGATGAACTAGATGTTGCTTGAGTAAGGAAGATATTGATTTATTAAAGCATCTGCATTATCCTACTTGCTATCAGTTACTACTTTTTGAGCAGCTTGCCAGCTACTTCTATGCAATATTTCTATAATATATAATTTCCTCATGCAAGTACATGCCATGCACGGTCGTTTGATCGCTGTCGACGACTTCGTGCTGAAGTGTCCCTCAAGGTCCCTTAAGCATGAAATCAAAAATCTTTGCGGGGTTGTATCTCAAAGCTCATGCAAGGTAGCATGGATCCGTCAATTGTTATGGGACCATGTTGTCAGGGCCTACAAAAGCCTACCTCAGTTTTTGGAGATTCAACTTCATTTAAAATCGGCAACACATTCTCGATCAGTGTCAAAACTCAAGGTGTTCCTCAACTAAAATGACCAATGTTGTGTATCTTTACAATCATCAATTGTAGCATCAAACCATTTATTCCAATAGCTTCAGATGGCTGAGTAAACGCTAGTGGAAACCTCGTTCACCATGCACAGTCATTTGATCACCGCCGATGATTCCATGCTAAAGTGTCCCTCAAGGTCCCTTAAGCATGGAATTGGTGATCTTTGCGGGGTTGTATCTCAGAGCTCCTATGAGGTAGCATGGATCTGTCAATTGCTACGGGACTATATTGTCAAGGTCTACAAAAGCCTGTCTCTATTTTTAGAGATTCAACTTTGCTTAAATTTGGAAACACATTCTCGATCAGTATTAGAACTCAAGGTGTTCCTCAGTTGAAAAGGCCAATGTTGTGTATCTTTCCAACCGTCAGTCATAGCATTGAACCATCTATTCCAACAGCTCCAAATGGCCAGGTAAACGCTAGTGGCAACCTCATTTGGCACCCACAGTCATTTGATCCCTGCCAACGACTCCGAGCTAAAGTGTCCCTCAAGGTCTCTTAAGCATGGAATTGGTGATCTTTGCGGGGTCATATCTTAGAGCTCATGTGAGGTAGAATCAATCCATTAGTTGCTACAAGACTATATTGCTAGGGCCTACAAAAGCCTATCTTAGTTTTTGGAGATTCAACTTCTTTTAAATTTGGCAACACATTCTCGGTTGGTGTCAGAACTCAAGGTGTTCCTCAACTGAAATAGCCAACGTTGCGTATCTTTCAAATCATTGGTCTGAGCATCTAATCATCTATTCCAATAGCTCTAGATGGCTAGGTAAATGCTAGTGGCAACCTTGTTCACCATTCATAGTCGTTCGATCCCTGCGGATGACTCTGTGCTGAAGTGTCCCTCAAGGTCCCTTAAGCATGGAATCGGCGATCTTTGCGGGGTCATATCTCAGAGCTCGTGCGAGGTAGAATCGATCCATTTGTTGCTATGGGACCATGTTGTCGGGGCCTACAAAATTTTGTCTCAATTTTTAGAGATTCAACTTCATTTAAATTTGGAAACTCATTCTCGGTCTATGTCAGAACTCAAGGTGTTCCTTAGCTGAAATGGCCAACATTGCATATCTTTCAAACCATTGGTTGTAGCATTGGACCATCTATTCCAATAGCTTTGGATGGCTGGGTAAATACTAGTAGCAACCTCGTTTGGCACCCAAAGTCATTCGATCCCCGACGATGACTCTGTGCTGAAGTGTCCCTCAAGGTCTCTTAAGCATGGAATCAGTGATCTTTGTGGGGTCATATCTTAGAGGTCGTTTGAGATAGAATCGATCTATTAGTTGCTATGGGACCATGTTGTTGGGGCCTAAAAAAGCCTATCTTAGTTTTTGGAGATTCAACTTCGTTTAAATTTGGCAACACATTCTCGGTCGGTGTCAGAACTCAAAGTGTTCCTCAGCTGAAATAGCCAACGTTGCATATCTTTCAAACCATCAGTTGTAGCATTGAACTGTCTATTCCAATAAATTTGGATGGCTAGGTAAATGCTAGTAGCAACCTCATTCGACACCCACAGTCGTTTGATCCCTGCCGACGACTCCATGTTGAAGTGTCCCTCTAGGTCTCTTAAGCATGGAATCAGTGATCTTTGCAGGGTCATATCTCAGAGCTCATGCAAGGTAGAATCGATCTGTTAGTTTCTATGGGATCGTGTTTCTGGGGCCTACAAAATCCTATCTCATTTTTTGGAGATTCAACTTTATTTGAATTTGGCAACACATTCTCTGTCGGTGTCAGAACTCAAGGTGTTCGTTAGCTGAAATGGCCAACATTGCGTATCTTTCAAACCATCGGTTGTAGCATCAGACCGTCTATTCCAATAGCTCCAGATGGCCATGTAAATTCTAGTAGCAACCTCATTTGGCACCCACAGTCATTCGATCCCTGCCAATGACTCTGTGTTGAAGTGTCCCTCAAGGTCTCTTAAGCATGGAATCGACAATCTTTGTGGGGTCATATCTCGAAGCTCATGCAAGGAACAATTGATTTTTCAGGTGCTACGAGGCCATGTTACTAGAGCCTACAAAAGCCTATCTTAGTTTTTGGAGATTCAACTTCATTTAAAATTGGCAACACATTCTCGGTCAGTGTCAGAACTCAAGGTGTTCCTCAGCTGAAATGACCAACATTATGTATCTTTCAAACCATCAGTCGTAGCATTGAACAGTCTATTCCAACAACTCTGGAATGCTAGTGGAAACCTCATTTGGCATGCACAGTGATTCGATCCCCACTGATGACTCCGTGCTGAAGTGTCCCTCAAGGTCTCTTAAGCATGGAATCAATAATTTTTGTGGGGTCATATCTCAGAGCTCGTACGAGGTAGAATCGATCCATCAGTTGCTACAAGACCATGTTGTTGGGGCCTACAAAATCCTATCTCAATTTTTGGAGATTCAACTTCATTTAAATTTGGCAACACATTCTCAGTCAGTGTCAAAACTCAAAGTGTTCCTCAACTAAAATGGCCAACATTGTGTATCTTTCAAACCATCGATCGTAGCATCAAACCATCTATTCCAATAGCTTTGGGTGGCCTGTTAAACACTATTAGCAACCTCGTTCAACACCCATAGTCATTTGATCCCCGTTGACGATTTTGTGCTGAGGTGTCCCTCAAGGTCTCTTAAGCATGAAATCAGCAATCTTTGCGGGGTCATATCTCAGAGCTTGTGCGAGGTAGAATTGATCCGTTAGATGCTATAGGACCATGTTTTTTGGGCCTACAAAAGCCTATCTCCATTTTCAAAGATTCAACTTATTTTAAATTTGGCAACACGTTCTCGGTTGGTGTCAGAACTCAAAGTGTTCCTCAACTAAAATAGCCAATGTTGCGTATATTTCAAATCGTCGATCATAGCATCGAACCATCTATTCCAATAGCTCTGGATGGCTAGGTAAATGCTAGTGGCGACCTCGTTCACCATGCATAGTCATTCGATCCCCGTCGATGACTCTGTGTTGAAGTGTCCCTCAAGGTCTCTTAAGCATGGAATCTGTGATCTTTGCAGGGTCATATCTCGGAGCTCGTGCAAGGTAGAATCAATTTGTTAGTTTCTACAAGACCGTGCTGTCAGGGCCTACAAAAGCCTATCTCGATTTTTGGAGATTCAATTTTTTTAAAATTTGGCAACACATTCTCGATTAGTGTCAAAACTCAAGGTGTTCCTTAGCTGAAACGAACAACGTTGCGTATCTTTCAAACCGTCGATTGTAGAATCAAACCATCTATTCCAATAGCTCTAGATGGCTGGGTAAACACTAGTGGCAACCTTGTTCACCATGCACAGTAGTTTGATCCCCGCCGATGACTCCATGCTGAAGTGTCCCTCAAGGTCTCTTAAGCATGGACTCGGTGATCTTTGAGGGGTCATATCTCTAAGCTCATGTGAGGTAGAATCGATCCATCAGTTGCTACGAGACCATGTTTTCAAGGCCTACAAAATCCTATCTCGGTTTTCAAAGATACAACTTCTTTTAAATTTGGCAACACATTCTTGATCGGTGTCAGAACTCAAAATGTTCCTCAGCTGAAATGGCCAACGTTGCGTATCTTTCAAACTGTCGGTCGTAGCATCAAACCATCTATTCCAATAGCTCTAGATAGTCGGGTAAATGCTAGTCACAACCTCATTTGGCACCCACAGTCATTCGATCCCTGCCAATGACTCCATGCTGAAGTGTCCCTCAAGGTCACTTAAGCATGGAATCAGTGATCTTTGTGGGGTCATATCTCAAAGCTTGTGCAAGGTAGAATCAATCCATTAGGTGCTATGGGGCCATGTTGCTAGGGCCTATAAAAGCCTATCTCAGTTTTTGGAGATTCAACTTTGTTTAAAATTAGCAACACATTCTCGGTTAGTGTCAGAACTCATAGTGTTTGTCAGTTCAAATGGCCAACGTTGTGTATCTTTCAAACCGTCAGTCGTAGCATTAGACCGTCAATTCCAACAGCTTTGAATGGTTGGGTAAATGCTACGGGCAACCTTGTTCACCACGTACAGTCATTTGAACCCCGCTGATGACTCCGTGCTAAAGTGTCCCTCAAGGTCCCTTAAGCATGAAATCAGCGATCTTTGCGGGGTCATATCTCGGAGCTCATGCGAGGTAGAATCGATTTGTCGAGTGCTACAAGACTGTATTATTGGGGCCTACAAAATTCTATCTTAGTTTTCATAGATTCAACTTCTTTTAAATTCGGCAACACATTTTCAGTCGGTGTCAGAACTCAAAGTGTTCCTCAGCTGAAATGGCCAACATTGTGTATCTTTCAAACCATCGATCGTAGCATCAAACCGTCTATTCCAATAGCTCCACATGGCTGGGTAAATACTTGTAGCAACCTTGTTTGGCCCCCACAGTCGTTCGAACCCTGCCGATGACTCTGTGCTGAAGTGTCCCTCAAGGTCTCTTAAGCATGAAATCAGTGATCTTTGCGGGGTCATATCTCGAAGCTCATGCAAGGTAGAATTGATCTTTTAGGTGCTACAGGACCGTGTTGCCAGGGCTTACAAAAGCCTATCTCAATTTGCAAAGATTCAACTTCTTTTAAATTCGGCAACACATTTTCAGTCGGTGTCAGAACTCAAAGTGTTCCTCAATTCAAATGGCCAACGTTGCGTATCTTTCAAACCATCAGTCATAGCATCGAACCGTCAGTTCCAATAGCTCTGAATGGCCAGGTAAATTCTAGTGGCAACCTCATTCACCACGTAGAGTTGTTCAATCCCTGCCGACGACTCCGTGCTGAAGTATCCCTCAAGGTCCCTTAAGCATGAAATCAGTGATCTTTGCGGGGTCATATCTCAGAGCTCGTGCAAGGTAGAATTGATCCATCAGGTGCTACAGGACCATTTTTTCAGGGCCTACAAAAGCCTATCTCAGTTTTTAGAGATTCAACTTTGTTTAAATTCATTAACACATTCTCGGTCGGTGTCAGAACTCATAGTGTTCCTTAGTTCAAAGGGCCAACGTTACATATCTTTCAAACTGTTGGTCATAGCATCGAACCATCAGTTCCAATAGCTTTGGATGGCCAGGTAAATGCTAGTGGAAACTTCATTCACCACGCACAATCATTCGATCCTTGCCGATGACTCCGTGTTGAAGTGTCCCTCAAGGTCACTTAATTAAGCATGAAATCAATGATCTTTGCGGGGTCATATCTCGGAGCTCGTGCAAGATAGAATCAATCCATCAGGTTCTATGGGACCATGTTGCTAGGGCCTACAAAATCCTATCTCAATTTTCAAAGATTCAACTTTTTTTTAAATTCGGCAACACATTCTCGGTTGGTGTCAGAACTCATAGTGTTCCTCAGTTCAAACGACCAATGTTGCGTATCTTTCAAACCATCAGTCGTAGCATTGAACCATCAATTCTAATAGCTTTGAATGATCAGGTAAATGCTAGGGGCAACCTCATTCACCATGCACATTCATTCAAACCCCGCCGACGACTCCGGGCTGAAGTGTCCCTCAAGGTCTCTTAAGCATGAAATCAATGATCTTTGTAGGGTCATATCTTGAAGCTCATGCAAGGTAGAATCGATCCATCAAGTGCTACAAGACTGTGTTGCCAGGGCCTACAAAAGCCTATCTCAGTTTTTAGAGATTCAACTTTTTTTAAATTTAGTAACACATTCTCGGTCGGTGTCAGAACTCAAAGTGTTCCTCAGTTCAAATGGCCATCATTGCGTATCTTTCAAACCATCAGTCGTAGCATCGAACTGTTTGTCCCAAAAACTTTGAATGGTTAGATAAATGCTATTGACAACCTTTTTGGGCACACACAGTCGTTCAAATGACACCGACGTCTCCGGGGTGAGCAATCTGATGAGTGCAAATATGTATTCTAGTGTTTGTCATTAACAATCAGTCAGTTAGGGGACAATTAGAAGTTTGTTTGTAAAAGCATAAGGTTGCACATCCACATGTTCCATAATAATCTTATTAATAAAAGAACTCTTGCCAACATTAGGGTACCCCAAGAATCCTTATATTATATTTATACATTTATGCATTCATTTCATTACTTTTGTTATTATTATAGTTAAGGAATTGACTGTTATTGAGGATAGTGACTGGCATTTGTAGCACAGTCAGCAAGTTAAACATACATCGATAAACATATAAGCATAACTATAAGGCATGGGAAATTTACAAAGCAAAGACATGAACATAAACATAATTTAGTATACATCAATACACCAAACACATGAATTGCATACCTAAAACATAAAAAAAAAATATTCACAGGGCATGAAGTCAAATATATATATCCAATAATGTCATACATTTAATATATTCAATACAATAAAATTGGCTTCCTCAAAGCCAAATGGATGTACAACGTATCACTAATACAATATACAAAAAATATGTCCACTAATGCCATATAGGCATACAATCCATATCCCTAATCTAGTCCTTTCCCGCTAGGGGAAGAAAACAAATCCTGAGCTGTCTTCGATCGTCACATCGATGGAGATGCAGTGGATGTCATAGTCTTCTAAGTGCATTCACTTGTCCTACTGTCTAGACTCTTCTGTAGCTCGACCTGATTAAAAAAAAAAAGATAGAGATAACTAATATACATCAAAATTGAATTATACAATGACATAAAATTGAATATTGGCTTACCGCTAGCAAATAGTCACTATGTTCATCCACCGAAGGCACATGCTGGTGATCTGGAGTCATAAGTCCCTACAAAAATGATCAAAATAATAATTAAAATACATACATGGATATCATTATAAAATTCAATACAAACTATTAAAATAATAATTAAAGTTAAGTGATCTCTTTCATACCCCAGTCAGTGCTTCAGAACTAGCTACTGCTATAGCTACTCCATGATCCAAAGTATCATGGACAGAAGCAGGAGTCTCTGATGTCAAAAGCTGAAAATGAAACAAAAAAAGTAAATTATGCAGTTATCAAGATTACATATATTTTTTACAACCCTACTAATGAGTAAATGATACCTCCGTGAAGGTTCCACCGCATCCTCCAGTGTGCAGTGTCAAAGTTGAAGCTCTAACATTCAACTAGTGCACATGTACATGGAAAATTATAAGATAACCATTCATATAAGAACGTACTACTAACATGTTAATTATAATGCATTATTACATGTATACCTATGGACTCAATGGTGACCTCACAAACCTAGGTGAAAGAATGTAATCATTGTGCCTCTAGATTTTGATCATAATTTGTCTAGTAATTTAGTCATTCATTCATTAATTAAATATGATCAAGTAAATCCAATTAATATGCAAATAAAGATACCTCAAGGAAATTTGCACGATGCCCTTCTCTGTTTGTTGTGAACGTCGATGGTCCACCAGTGCACATCTAATGCACATGCACAATAAGTTAGGATACAATTATTCATATAATTACATAATAATCAAATATGTTAATTAAATGTTTTATTCGATACATACTTGTGGAATTGACGACAATGTGTAAAAGGGGACATTAGGATCATTGCCACTTCCACTACCACTGCCACCGCCACTGACACTCTTGCTCTGAATTTTCATCATATACAATAGATACTAAATTAAATAGTTATTCTTTTATAAATGAAATATGATCAAAGCAATTTAATGAACTTGGAAATATTTACCTGTGTGTCAATGCCAAATTTCGTATTTAGAAAGGTATTAGTCATCAATCCAAAATCCTCTTCCTCTCTCTCGCCAGTACCAAATGTGCACAAGGATCCACATGACCTACAAATATGCCCCCTCGAGGATTGACCATAGTCACCCTCAACTAAAGGAGTGGCACACTGAATGAGAGTCTGTGTCAGAGCACTAATCGTGCCTAGTGTGTCTGCCTCTACATATTCCTTCACAATAGAAGGAATACTAACATGATCCAATGGTGGCTTGCCACTAGCAGCCCTAGGTGCGTTAGGGTAACGATGTGCCCCTGCTCGATCAAATGATGAACCCCGTCCTCTACCCTGAGAATCCAACATGAAAAAATAATTTGGCACCACCTTGAGTACAAACTCACAATAGAGTTTCCCCAAGAAATATATAGGAACCTCATGATTGTTACAAGGAGGCGAATCAAAGACCATCCACCATCTCTCCCGAAAATTGTTTTTAATGTCTTCATTTATGCACTGATGAATTGGGAACCTCCTTGTTGTAGCTCTAAGAGTATTTGCATCCCCTGGTTTTTTAAATAGCTGGCAAATGTCATCTTTTGTGATTTTTTTTTTTTTACGTCCGCATAAGATAATTTATTTGCATAATATTATTTTTGTTCTTCTCTTTTATCCTGCCATAAATTAATTTTCCCACTAACTGGGCTTACGTGGGTCAAGATTGCTTCCAATGATTTTGCAAGTCTTTCCCTTCCGGGGTTTGTACCACTAGAATCTTTTAACCTATTAATTAAAGATTTTAATTCTTTTTGCCCTCTTTCAATTTGGTTCGTCAAATTTTGTTGTGTTCCAGGAGGAGGTTTCTCGATTGGTGGAGACAATTGAGGTTCATTTTCTTCATTTCTTTCTTCATTCGGTTCTTCATTTGGTTCTTCATGAGGAGACAGAGGGTTTGGTGGAGGGAGATTATTTCTTCCTGGCAATTAAAAAAACTACATTTTAAAATATTCATTACACAACAAATTTAAATAAAAACAAATTTGAACAAAACAAATTTAAACAAATTTTTTTTTTAACAAAACAAATTGCAACAAAACTCAAATTTTAAAACAAATAAGAGGCATGATAAGCTGTAAAAACACTTACCTCTTCTTCTGGATCGAACTTGACGACATTGTGGAGCCATTTAATCGATGGATGAACAAAAATAATTGACTCACAAGAAAATATAATAGGACATGCACACTTTAGAATCTCCTCTTAGCTGAAAATGCGGGTTTGAGAAAGCAAAATGAGCTTCCAAACCCGCGTGCAACAAACTTTATAATAGTTTTTCAAAAGGGCGCACACGCTTTGGCTTGGATTGCCCAAGCCTAAGGCTTGGGCAACGCAAGCCATAGGGTGTGTGCCCTAGAGGGTGGTCACCCTTTATTGCATGCGCACTATGCATAATGGGGGGCCAAAAAGAAAAGTGGCATCTTTTTGGTCCCCCATCTTTGTGCACTTACCCTAATGTATCTTTGTATTTGAGAAAGGAAAAAAGTATTTTACAAGGAAGGATTCGTGATGTGAGAAAATATGAATAAGTGAATGCTTTAGAAAAGAGGAATAAAATACCATAGATCATAAGAGCCTTCAATAAGGATTTTCATTAAGGTCCTATAGGGTGCCTAATGCCCCGACTCTATAATCAGTTGGGAAGGGTCTTGATCAAAATCATATACTGGCACCTAGACTGATTCAACTTCAGGATAAATCTTGAAGGGTGTCTTTTTTATAGCTACTCATGCAGGTGGCTTCTTTTTGAATTGCTATGGCCTATTCATACGTTCTGGTTCAACTAATCAAATTCTTTTATATTGATGCAGGAGCATCTCAGGTTCTTGGCAATCCTATGTCACAAAAATATGTAAGAGTAGTTAGATGTGCTTTGTAGCTTCTTTGGAGTCCTCAATGAAGTGTTCCTATTGTTCACTAAAGGGGCTCAGTTTATTCTCAATAGTTCCTTTCACCGAGTTGGTTTGATTATTCACCGAGGCAGTTCAGTTATTGATTGGTGGCCTCCTCATCGATAGGTTTTTCTTGGATCTTTGTTGAGGCTGACATATGTATTTATTTTTGGCCACAGTATTAATATTGCAGTTGATCATTTGGAAGTGTGGGGACCTAAATCTAGGTCGTTTCCTTCTCCAATGTTGGATCTAGATGGATCTTTGGGCGGACCTATTTTGGTAGCCTCTTGTATAAATATAGTAGTTTGTCTTAGATTTAGTATCAGTTTTAAAACTAAGAAGTTAGAAGATTGGAGATCCTAGATCTCACATGTATGAGGAGTATAATTATTTTATAATTAATTTATATGGTACTGACCGTAACTAGGAAGGCCTTACAGCCCAACATGTCTGAATTTTGATGAATAAATGAAAAGATATATGCATTCCTTCTCTCCTTCCCGTGTTATTGCTTCAAAATTGTGTATCTTCAAGGTGGTTTGATACTTGGTGAGCCTTTGGCCCATTGTCACTACCTACCTTGTTTCAAGTGGTATCAGAGCAAGGACATATCTGAGCATCCTTCTTGTAATCCCTAGTGGTCTCTTTTTTGTATCTTGTAATCCCTTTACTATATGATGGTGCTTGGTGCTCAAAAACTTATCCCACCTTACCCTACTATTATATGTTTAATTCTTGGTAGTTGAAAAAAATATTAAAGGTGGTTAGCTTAATGCTCTACCCTAGGGATAGGGCCAATAAATAGATATCTTAATTTATTGGGATAAGTGAGATGTTGTAGAGGAAATAAGTTAAGGTACAAGCCCCCTGGTGTTTGGTCCTACCAATTGGAGATCCTAACCCTTAGATTGAACATAATAGGAAAGTAGGTGGGAGGGAAAGGTAGAATGTATATTGATCATAAGGTTATAGTTGTGTGCATGCATAGAGGGTTGTCTAGTTGGAACCTAAGTTAATTGTGGTTCCAATCCAAAGGGATCAATTGGTTATGAGTAATCTTCTTTTAGTGGCTAACCAACTCAATCCCAAATAATCACTACCACCAGTGAATATAAAATTGGAATAAATTAAGGTAGAAGAAAAATTGACAATGGTAATGAATATGAGTAAATAAATAGCTAAAGAATTAGAATAACATAAAGATGAACAAAACATTTTGGAAGGATTGTTTGAAAGAAAATGGTATCTTTCTCCTCCTTGAATGAAATGTTTGAGAGAGAGAGAGAGAGAGCCCATCCCAAATAATACTCTACATCTGCTAGGACATCCTTAGGACCTTGTTGTGCTCTTGGTCTAACAAGCTCAGCTCGAACCAGAAGCTGCAAGATTCTATAGACATCCTCCAATGTCACAGTGATCTCACCTGAGGGAAGATGAAAGAAGCATGTATCCTCATCCCACCTCTCTATGAGATCTGATAACATGGCTTAGTGAAGTCTGATCTGTGGTAGGACTGTTACCTAGTATATTCCTACATCTCTCAATAACTACATATCATCCTCACTCAACTCGGAAAGCTTCTCTTTGATAATGACTAGTAACCCTCCAAAGGGATTCTCTCAGAGATGAACCAGGTCCTATAAGCACAAACAAAAATCATATCATCATTCTAGACAAAAAAATATATAAATCCAACTTGACTAGGTCAAGGTCGACCTTAGATAGGTCAAGGTTGACCTTCCTGGGTCAAGGTCGACTTTCTTGGGTCAGGGTTGACCTTTTTCAGTCAAGGTCGACCTCATTCCAGAAAAGGTGAAGACCTTCCAGTTCATGTCGACCTTTTTGGGTCAAGGTCGACATAGCTGGGTCAGGGTTGACCTTTAAGGGTTAGGGTCAACCTTGCCTACAAAAAGCAATAATTTGTGAGGTACATAAATTAATAACAAAAACTCACCTTAGGAAGTGGCCATTCGGTAGCTAGGCAGTGTCTCATGAACTCCATGCATGTCGCTCAAAGTTCTTCTTTTCTCGGCATCCTACTTTCACTCTTTGAATCTACAAATGGTAAGAATGAGTAAGTATGAGTTCTTTTTCCTTATTTATAGACAAAATTAGGGTTTTGTTAGGGTTTTTCTTAGGGTTTACTCATGTTAAATTTGAATTTCCCTTCATATGCATTTAGATAGACATTCACTCTTTTCATCATAACTTGAGCTCGATAACTTAGTTTTTAGTGTTGTCAGCAGTGTTGGAATCATGATTTAGATACCTAACTCCTTGAATTAGTTTAGGAAGGATATAAATCCTTCTAATTAGTTTAGGAAAAGTATTTCTCAACAAACTACATATCCCATGTATAAAGTTAACCTTATCACCCTATTTCACCATTCAGAAGTAGAAAGCTAAAACAGGGGGGGCATAAAGGGCTCTATGCACTTCTCAATTTAATTCTAGTAAGTCAAGGGTGATTTATGGATTTTTATTAACCTTGTGTGCTACAGGTACTAATGATTTTCTATAGGATCTCTACATTGAGGACTTGGCTATATCCTTTTTATTTACTATGATGTTTTCTTATTTTAGCTTGCATATTCATGTAGTGTCATATCTAAGATAAAGTGGGGGCTAAATGTATCATCTTAAAATGGAAGCACTTCCATCTTGGTAGGTTTAGCACCCTCATTTAGTGCATTTATCATGATAGATTTGCATTTAGGATGCATTTGCTCTTGTTTCCTTCATTCTAGGTGAAATTAGGGTTAGAATCCTGAGGATTCTCCTTGATTTCCCTTCTTTGTGGCTCTATTTTATAGGTAGGATCTAGGTATAGATCCTCCTAGCCCTCATCACAATCATTCTCACCATTTCCAAGTCTCTAGCCGACCCTAGGACTTCATGTTTTCAAAGATGTCTGAGACTAGACCTTTGGGTCAGGGTGGAGGTTGACCTTGAACTAGGTCAAGGTCAAGGCCAACCTTGACCCCTGTCAGGTTTTGGTCCCCCTTTTCAAATTGTGGTCCCGAAGGACCCCGAAATCAATGTCGGGCCTCCAAATTTGAATGCGGAAGGGTTTTAATTTGAAATTCACTTAATTATTTTCCTTCCTTAGTTGGTTATTGTGATTGGACCATAATTTGAGGTGAAATTTGAATTATGGGCCCTTACATTGCCTGAGTAGCCTTGCCTTGAAATCTCTATATAAGCACTCTCTTTTGCCTTCATTTTGACCAAGTATCCATCAAGTGGAGATACAATCGATTGAAGCAAGAAAGTGATGGTGAAGTGATGATGCAAGATTGCAAGAGGATGACATAGAAGATCAATATCTTGTTGATATCAAGCATTTTTGGACAAACCATTGTGGACATTCCTTTGGAGAAAGAAAGATCTCTTCTTCCTTAATCCACCATTTTCAACATTCAAGAATTCAAAGATACAATCATGGTGTAGTAATTATGGATTGTGAGTTTGGTAAGAGTACTTTAGCCTTGGGGGATTGGTATGCTTTTTTTATCATATTCAAATCTATGCATTGCTCTCTCATATCAATTCATGCTAGGGTTTTTAATCTAGACGATTAGATCTTGGCATTGCACATTCAATACACACACACATTCTATTACATCCGACTATTCGTGGAGGTGGAGATCACCAAAACGGGGGTTTGCCTAAGGCAAAACCCTATATAGCCACCCCAAAACACCATTTTTAGATATCTATAGTCATTGTTTCAGGAGTTGCAGAGCAGATCTGAGTACCCTTTTCAACAAACTTTCGGGATGCATGAATAGATTTTTCGTCGGAGCAGTGCAGGTCATGATCAACATAAAGGGGTAAGATTGTGCCTCGGGGTAATATCTTACCCCTATTTTGGGTCAAGGTTGACCTTTCTCATAAAGACAAAAGGTTTTTGGGTTTTTAACTATTTTTGTGTTTCCAGGCCAGATCCAGTTGCAGAATTTCTCGAAACTTAACTCAAACACCATAAGATAGGTATTTCTAGATCAACTTTATTATGAGGTATGCATTTCATCTTGTTTAATTTTAGTATTCTTCACAAGCATTTTCAGATCTATATTCCATATCATTAAATTTACATGTATGTTGGAGAATGTTGGTTTAGGGCTTCTATACCATCACATTTCCCAACCTTACACAACCATATTCCAAAATACTAATCATTCCACAATAGATCATAGCATGCGTAGCTAGTCCGTTAGTAATATCTAGAACTAACAGATAGGCTAGGACCAAAAACTTGTCCTGAACAAAAATATGTAAGATGGAAATGGTAATGATTACTGTCAAGATAGGTCCTGACCTAAAAACCAAGCTACCATCTCCCTTCAACCCAAAAACATTTTACTAATACTTCAGGAATAAGAATAGATTGTTCTGGATCATGAACATTCCATCAGTTTACCACAAAATACTTTCGAACCAAATTATGGACCATTTTGACAATAGCAGATGGCTCAATTTGACATAAATGACAAAATAAACATATTATCAATAATAGAATCTTCTCTACACCTCCTATTGCACCAAGTGAACTCATTGCTCTATAGATTAACATTAACCAAATGCATAAGGAGAATATTCTCTTAAGAAAATATGACCTGATGAATCAAGCCTTTCAATTCCTCCCATTTTCTCCTCCAAACTTGTGATTGCATTAAAATCTCCCACCAAAATCTAAGGCTAGAGAGAATTAAAAGATTTCGCATATCTAAAGTGATTTGTAAATCTAGTCTTTCCAACAAAGTTAGTTGGAGTATAAACATTTGTCAATAACAGTATTTCTCTAGTGTCAAAACTAGAAGTGGTCATTGGAAGAGAATACCTGTTATAAATCCACCTACAAGGGATGATCTTATGAAGACCCCATATTAAAGCAATCCCTTTAGCATTTCCTTGGACACCATTGAACTTCCAATTGCCCCTCAACCAGAGCTTGGGAGCAATGTTATCCATGCCTTCCACAAATAACTTAAATTCTTGAATAATTATCACATCTAGAGAATGAACTCTAGTACATTCCCTAACAACCTTTTGTCTAGGAATGTTGTTCAACTCTAATGACTCAAATTCACATGTCCCATTTTTAGGGTTGTCTTCCAACATTCAATTACCCACACATACTTTTTCATTCAACTAATTTTAATATAATTTAACTTTTTTGTTTATCTCATTCATGATATAAAAGCTTACCATTTAAACGGTCTCTTAAAAAAGTGTTACTAAAATATTTGGTTTCTTTCATACTCATTCAAGGTTAGTTGTTGAGATGAATATAACTAGTTAGTTAAACATGTAAAAAAAATTGCATATTTTTCATATAACATAGAGATTAGAATAAAAGTAATTTATTGCTTGCTTGCATTTCATTTGAAATATTGTACTTAAAGATCTATTATAAAATGTCTAAATATTTTTATATATTTTTAAATAATTATTTTAATGAATTACTATTAAATATTATCTAAATAAAAATTATTGATAAATGTATTTTATTTTTTAAAATTAAAATAAAATAAAATAGAATTTATACATAAGTTAAAAAATGACTTAATTAATTATAGACATATAAAGAACAAAAACATACTCTCACTCTCATTCCTTAAATGACTATGTGGCACTCAAATGATTAGACGAATTATACTATCTAAATGAAAATTATTGATAAACGTATTTTTATTAAAAAATTAAAATAAAATAAAATTTATATATAAATTACAAACTTGACTTAATTAATTATAAACATGGAAAGAATACAAATAGTAACCACTTATTCTGAATTCAAACACCTATTTCTTTATTTTTTTTAATATTACTGTTGAGAAAAAAACTTGATTTCATCTAACGGTCTTTTTTTTTATTACCGTTAAAAAAAAGCTTGAATGCGATTGGCTTTCTTGTTTTTTTTTCAGATTGGCTTTTTTGTTTTTTGTTTGTTTTTAAAAATCTATATCACGGTCTTGCTTTTTTTTCCTTTTTCAAGTATTTAAATATAAACAAAAACTACAAAATGGTAAGTATGTGATTTTGATTTTGATTTTTTTGTTTTTCTTGTTTCATCAATGATAAACCTATTTATGGGCATTGATTTATTTATGGGCCACTCTGTCGGTGCATCAAAGCTGTGAGTTGGGCTGTTTATGCTTAATGCCAGAAATGGTAAATTGAGAGGACAACAAGCATGTGACTGAAGCTCAAGTCTCTTGTAATGCATTGGCTATTCATGGCTGCTAATGAGAATGAGAATGACAATCACAACGCCTGTGATGAATGGAAGCCATTAAAGAACACTGCGCGGGACTCGAACCCTCCACGTTCCACACTCTGTCTTCAAAGAAGAGGTTAATACAGGTTAAAGGTAAAAGAAATTACTCACAGCATGTTTGCGGTTTGCATGTTCAAAAGTAGAGTGTCTTTGTGTCAAATTTATGTCTAAGAGCTCAGCATATTATATATCTATGACCATTCTCTAAGAGTTCAATTGCAGCTCCATTGGTGCACAGTTCGACTCCTGGAAGAACAAGGTAAACATTCATATGCTTGTTCTGGTTTGTCTCCAGTTCAACATAGGTTACCTTTCTCTGGTTGACTGTAGGTTACCTTTCTTGATTATTTAATTTAAGGAAGGAAGCCGACTGCAGGACTTATCAAGCCCATCTTCAAACAGCCAATCTGTTTATAAGAGATTTACTTATCAAGCCCATCTTCAAACATCAGCATTTTGTTTGGCATTTGGAGGGCTTGGAAAAGATCAAACAAAAGCCTCTGTTTCGAATAAAGACATGGCAGGTGAGCATTTCAATCATGAAGCCAATCTTTCATTAATCTTGGAAGATAAAGATGATATTAAATTTATTATGAAATAAAAAAAGAGTGATAATGAGGAAGGTAAACTGCTCCCCTGTCTCTGCACAGCCACACAACAGTGATTTCTTTTGATTTCTTGGTACAATGTTGTGGAGTTTGGATTTAACAAGATTCTTTTGCATACATTTTGCCTCCACCATTTTCTCTGCATACAACAGTGATCCAACACAATCTTTTTCTTGTTCTTCTCTGTTACCCGTTTCATCCTGAGTATTAGCTTATTGTCAAAGACCACTATCACTTAAGAGCCCTAAGTACAAACTAAGAAACCCAACAAAATTGTCATTCTGCCAATCCTCTTTATTACCTCAAGAAAAGGATTTAGTTTGTAGGGAGATTCAAGGAGGAACAAAGTTTCCCTACCAGGATTTCATGACATGCTTGATTGCCATGAAGGATGGAAAGGAGCTTTCTGAGGTTGAGATCATTGATAACGTTATCACTGTCATGATTGCTGGACATGACACCACTGCCAGTCTTCTTACACATGGCAGTTCATCCACAAGTCTACCAAAATGTTCTTCAAGGTATTTACATTCTCAATTCTGTTAATTTTGTTATTACTAATTTTGTGTAGTTTTAAGCTTTTAAATGGAATATTAGATTCTCTTTTTTTTTTTTCATGTGTGATTTAGCTAATTTTATTATAACTAATTTTGTGTTGTTTTAGTTTTTAAAATGATCATTTACGTGTATGCTTATTTTTCTTACAGATGTCTAATAAGTATGCATTATAACCACCTAAAAAGTTTCTTTATAAGGTATTCTTATAGTAAAATATTGTTCAAAGTGTTTTCATATTCTTTAATAAGGAAAAAAATCTAATAGTCATTAGAGTTGATTTTGTTATAACTACTTTTGTGTCATTTTAAGTTTTAGAGCTGTACCATAGGTTTTGATGTCTATATAGAAATATACGAATAAAACCAGTGTTAGAAAAAGAATCAGAAATATATCTCTGAATAAGTCTCATTTTAGCTTCCATTTTGAACTTGGTAGAGCTTTCATTTTGGACTTAAAATCTGAAGAGCTCAAATACAATCCCAGATTAACAAACATAAATATATCACCAAACTCTTCACAAACTGGAAAAAATTAATCACTGTATTATATTCATCAAAACAGAACAGCATTCGCCATTTATTATTTTTGCTTTCCAACTAGCTAATCATTTAGCTTAAATTTATTGTTAGGCTAAAAACAAAAAGATTAAAAAAGAAAAAAAAAATGTAACCATCAGAAAGGAAAGAGAACTGATTAATAAATAGGTTACAGGCTAAGAAAAAAAGCTCAAATGGGAAAAAAAAACTGTATTGAATCTATTGATAGACAGATTCATTTTAATTTTTATTGAATTTATTTTTTAATTTATTTTAAATATTCGTTTCATTTTGAATTTAATTATCTTTTGTGCCAAATAGATGCGTATATAATTTGTTCTCCTTCCTGCAGAATTTATGCTCCAACTACTTATATTTTCTTTGCCTCTGCTCTTCCTGTTATAGAATTTGGTGAACAAGAATATTTTTTATTTCATTTTCAATTGGTACTAAAATAAGTTTAATCACTTTTTATGGATTGTGAGATTGATGCCCAACTAGAAAAACACTTGACAAGGGCAGAGGAAAGGAGAATGGATGAGTATTTCAAGGGATCAATGCAAGAAAGACAATGACTCGAAGCTTCAATTCATGTTGTCAGGCATGTATCAAATTCTCATGTCCAAGTTATTTTTGTGATGATTTAGTGCTAAATCCAAAAATTTTAAGATTACATTTCACTCTAGTAAGAATCAGTTCTCTATTATTCTTGAATTGGATATTATGTTTGCCTGTTGAATTTCCTTCAAGATTCTTAATAAGACTTATCAATATCATTATTTAAACATATTGTAAACCCTTTCTTCCATAGAGTAAGGTTGCACAAAAGCTAGATCATGCATAGTGTGTCGAAGAACACCATAATATCCACATCTTTCATTTTATTTTTATACTTTTATTTAACTTCCAATGATTGTTTTCATATATATAAAACAAAACCATACTTTACTTTTACTTTATTTGGAAGGAAAAATACATGCTTTGTAATAATACACTATCTTTTTAAAAATAAAATAATGTAAATAAAATTATTTTAGTATGAAAATAATTAATATGTGTATTAAAAATAGGGATGACCATTTTTTTAAAAGAAATCAAATTTATATTTCTTATGAAGCATTTTATAAGTCTTTTAATAATAACATATTTGTTATACTTAAAACATAGTTATTGCAATTACTTATCAAGTTCAATAAATAAATATAAGAATATTGAGGATTGTTACACTTGTCAAAGGACTTCCGAAATGATAATTGAACTTGTAGAAAAATGACTATAGATACCAACATGGCTACTACAGGAATCATAAATCTCCCCACCCACCCATAATTGTCTTGAACATACACACAGTTACACCTAGTAGTGCACTAGTGTTAATGCCAAAGAAAAACCAGTTAAAGCCTTATTTTCCATGTCTTTCCACCTGATGAAACAGATCTTCTCCAAGTGCAATTATATAGAGAGCAATGTATAAATATCCTAACTAGGATTTGGAAGCTGGCTAACATCTAGTTGTAGTGCATTTTGGTGACCTTAGAGAGCTTATATGAATTGTCTTTAAATGCTTGAAAGGTTTCCCTTGAATACTTCTTTTTCAAATGGTTTTTCATCTTTTATCTTATAACTTTGATTTCCTTTGCATGACTATTTTTTATGCCCCTCATAGATCTCACTTGCATCTAGGGAATGCAAATCTTAACACTGTCATTTATCATTGTGGTGTAGTATGCTTCACTATTTTTCGTAATTCTCTCTTGTTTCTTGCTCCTCCTGCTTATTTCATGTGTAGATCGACTATGTCATATGCTCAATTGTTATTTATGTGATATATGTTGATCTTTGAAATTCATTTTATATGAATTGTCTTTATATGCTTGAAAGGCTTCTCATGAATACCTCTTTTTCAAATGATTTTTTGTCTGTTATCTTATAACTTTGATTTCATTTGCATGATTGTTTTTGATGCTCCTCGTACATCTCATTTCCATCTAAGAAGTGCAAGTATTAACAATATCATTTATCATTGTGGTGAAGTATGCTTCACTATTTTTGTAGTTCTCTCATGTTTCTTGCTCCTCCCGCTCCTAGAATGTGATAATTCACAACATTAATTTTTGGGTAGGAGTCTCATCCTTCTTGTGTAATTGTTTTGTTAGGGAAGCTTTCTAGGGAAAGTATAATGATATATTCGATATTAAGGATATTTATGAAATTCAAAATTGTCAAAGTTATCAGATATATGCATTTTTAATTTAAATTTTATCCACTATCGTAAACGTTTATTACACTACTCTAGATAAGGGTTTCATTGATTTGTCAAGGCAACATTCTAGTGAAAGCACAATGATGTATTTGATATTGAAGATATTTGTCTAGAATTTCCAAAATCATCAAAGATTTGCATTTTCAATTTAAAGTTTATCGATTGTCTTGAAAATTTATTACACTGCTCTAGATAAGGGTTTTATACTCTATTTCAATTTACATACTCTATTTCAATAGATACACCATAAGTATGAAAATTTAAATAGAGTATGAAACCATTATCTAGAGAAGTGCAATAAACTTTAAACTAAAAAATGCAAATCTCTGATAACTTTGACAATTCTAGACAAATATCCTCAATTTTTAATCCATAATTGTGATTTCACTAGAAATTTTCCCTAACAAAGCAACAAAACCCTTATCTAGAGAAGTGTAATAAACTTTTAAGATAGTGGATAAACTTTAAACTAAAAATGTAGATCTATGATAATTTTGACAATTCTGGACAAATATCCTCAATATCGAATACATCACTATGCTTTCACTAGAAGACTGACTTGAAAAAACAATGAAGCCCTTATCTAGAGAAGTGTAATTTAATAAATACTTCTTTTTCAAATGGTTTTTCGTCTTTTATCTTATAACTTTGATTTCCTTTGCATGACTATTTTTTATGCCCCTCATAGATCTCATTTGCATCTAGGGAGTGCAAGTCTTAACAATGTCATTTATCATTGTGGTGTAGCATGCTTCACTATTTTTTATAATTCTCTCTTATTTCTTGCTCCTGCTTATTTCATGTGTAGATCAACTATGTCATATGCTCAATTGTTATTTATGTGATATATGTTGATCTTTGAAATTCATTTTATATGAATTGTCTTTATATGCTTGAAAGATTTCTCATGAATACCTCTTTTTCAAATGATTATTTGTCTGTTATCTTATAACTTTCATTTCATTTGCATGATTGTTTTTTATGCTCCCCCTACATCTCATTTCCATCTAGGAAGTGCAAGTATTAACAATATCATTTATCATTGTGGTGAAGTATGCTTCACTATTTTTGAAGTTCTCTCAAGTTTCTTGTCCCTCTCGTATCTAGAATGCAATAGTTCACAACATTAATTTTTGGGTAGGAGTCTCTTCCTTCTTTTGTAATTGTTTTGTTAGGGAAGCTTTCTAGTGAAAGTACAATGATGTATTCTATATTAAGGATATTTATGCAAAATTGTCAAAATTATCAGATATATGCATTTTCAATTTCAATTGTATCCACTATCATAAAATATTATTACACTACTCTAGATAAGGGTTTCATTGATTTGTCAAGGCAAAATTCTAGTGAAAGCACAATGATGTATTCGATATTGAAGATATTTGTCTAGAATTTTCAAAATCATCAAAGATTTGCATTTTCAATTTAAAGTTTATCAATTGTCTTGAAAATTTATTACACTGCTCTAGGTAAGGGTTTTATACTCTATTTCAATTTACATACTCTATTTCAATAGATACACCATAAGTATGAAAATTTAGATAGAGTATGAAACCATTATCTAGAGAAGTGCAATAAACTTTAAACTAAAAAATGCAAATCTCTGATAACTTTGACAATTCTAGACAAATATCCTCAATTTTTAATCCATAATTGTGATTTCACTAGAAATTTTCCCTAACAAAGCAACAAAACCCTTATCTAGAGAAGTGTAATAAACTTTTAAGATAGTGGATAAACTTTAAACTAAAAATGTAGATCTATGATAATTTTGACAATTCTGGACAAATATCCTCAATATCGAATACATCACTATGCTTTCACTAGAAGACTGACTTGAAAAAACAATGAAGCCCTTATCTAGATAAGTGTAATTTAATAAATACTTCTTTTTCAAATGGTTTTTCATCTTTTATCTTATAACTTTGATTTCCTTTGCATGACTATTTTTTATGCCCCTCATAGATCTCATTTGCATCTAGGGAGTGCAAGTCTTAACAATGTCATTTATCATTGTGGTGTAGCATGCTTCACTATTTTTTGTAATTCTCTCTTATTTCTTGCTCTTGCTTATTTCATGTGTAGATCAACTATTTCATACGCTCAATTGTTATTTATGTGATATATGTTGATCTTTGAAATTCATTTTATATGAATTATCTTTATATGCTTGAAAGATTTCTCATGAATACCTCTTTTTCAAATGATTATTCGTCTGTTATCTTATAACTTTCATTTCATTTGCATGATTGTTTTTTATGCTCCCCCTACATCTCATTTCCATCTAGGAAGTGCAAGTATTAACAATATCATTTATCATTGTGGTGAAGTATGTTTCACTATTTTTGAAGTTCTCTAATGTTTCTTGTTCCTCTCGTATCTAGAATGCAATAGTTCACAACATTAATTTTTGGGTAGGAGTCTCTTCCTTCTTTTGTAATTGTTTTGTTAGGGAAGCTTTCTAGTGAAAGTACAATGACGTATTCTATATTAAGGATATTTATTCAAAATTGTCAAAATTATCAGATATATGCATTTTCAATTTCAATAGATTATTACACTACTCTAGATAAGGGTTTCATTGATTTGTCAAGGCAACATTCTAGTGAAAGCACAATGATGTATTCGATATTGAGGATATTTGTCTAGAATTGTCAAAATCATCAAAGATCTACATTTTCAGTTTAAATTTTATCCATTGTCTTAAAAGTTTATTACACTACTCTAGATAAGGGTTTTATACTCTATTTCAATTTGCATACTTTGTTTCAAGAGATACACCATAAGTATGAAAATTGAAATAGAGCATGAAACCCTTACCTAGAGAAGTGCAATAAAATTTAAACTGAAAATGCAGATCTCTGATAACCTTGACAATTCTAAACAAGTATCCTCAATTTTGAATCCATAATCGTGATTTCACTAGAAATTTTCCCTAACAAAGCAACAAAACCCTTATCTAGAGAAGTGTAATAAACTTTTAAGATAGTGGATAAACTTTAAACTAAAAATGTAGATCTATGATAATTTTGACAATTCTGGACAAATATCCTCAATATCGAATACATCACTATGCTTTCACTAGAAGATTAACTTGACAAAACAATGAAGCCCTTATCTAGAGAAGTGTAATTTAAACTTTTATGATAGTGGATAAACTTTAAACTAAAAATGCAGATATTTGATAATTTTGAAAATTATCAACAAATATCCTTGTACTTTCATCAAATACATCATTGCACTTTCACTAGAAAGATGCCCATACATAATAATTAAACAAGAAGGATGCGACTCCTACCCAAAATATCAATGATGTGTTATTGCATTCTAGGGGCGGGAGAGACAAGAAACATAAGAGACCTACAAAAATATTGAAACATACTAAACCACAATAATAAATGACAATGTTAAGACTTGCACTCTCCAAATGGAAAATAGAATCTAGGAGGGGACTCAAAATGACCCATGCAAATGAAATCAAATTTATAAGATAGCAGGTGAAAAATCATTTGAAAAAGAGGTATTGAGGGGAAACCTTTAGCTTATCATCGATGAGAGGGCACACAAGAAAGGGAAGGGAAAATAATATGGTAAGAAACATCACCAAATACTTTTCACTAGAAAGTTTCCCTAACAAAGAAACAAAAATCTTATCTAGAGAATTGTAATTAACTTTTAACACGGTGGATAAACTTTAAACTTAAAATGCAGATCTATGATAATTTTGACAATTATGGACAAATATCCTCAATATTGAATACATCATTGTGCTTTCACTAGAAGACTGACTTGACAGAACATTGAAGCCCTTATCTAGAGCAGTGTAATAAACTTTTATAACAATCGATAAACTTTAAAATAAAAATGTAAATATCTGATAATTTTAACAATTTTGAATAAATATCCTTAATATTGAATACATCATTTTACTTTCACTAGAAAGATACCTTGACAAAACAATTAAACAAGAAAGATGTGACTCATAACCCAAATATCAATGATGTGTTATCGGTTGTAGGGGCATGAGGAACAAGAAACATGAGAGAACTATGAAAATATTCAAGCATACTACACCATAATGATAAATGACATTGTTAAGACTTGCACTCCCTAAATGGAAAATGGGGTCTAGGAGTGAAATCAAATGTAGTCATGCAAATGAAATCAAAGTTATAAGATAACAGGCAAAAAATGATTTGAAACAAAAGGTATTTAGGGGAAACCTTTACCTTATTGTTAATGAAAGATCCCAAAAGAAAGGGTGGGGAAAATAATACAGTAAGAAACATGATTGAATACTTTTCTTGTTTCTTTTTCTTGTTGCAAGTCTCATTTTTTTCTATTCTTTAGCGTGTATGCTAGTTTTTCATAAGATGTTGATGAAGGAAGATGCAAAAGGAAGAGGTAGGGAAAAAGGAAGCGACAAAAAATGGAGGCAAAATCTTTCAACTAGGTAATTCTTATAGGTTATTTATTATAAGAATTTTATCTTGTTTTAGATTGTTTGGATGTCCATTTTTTTACTACATGCTCTTATTTATTACACATTCCTACTTTGAATATAAATTCATTGCAACTAAATGTAAGATCTCATCAACTCCTATTAATATTCTCTTTTTAAAATAATGTAGACTAGAAAATGGATTTATGCAAGGATATAATGATAGTTCTAGAATGTCTTTTCCTTGTGTAGAGAAAGTGAGGAACGATGGAGGAGTTGTTCTACAAGATGATGGCAGAGGGACATGCACATCTACTTGAATTGAAGGCTCTTCCCTCAATATACGATCAAGTATGTCTTCTTGGCCCAATGGACTTTGGCACTAGTCTGAATTGCAAGAAATATATCAATCTTTTTAAATGTGTTTCCATTTTAGCATAATAAGTATTCTATAACAAATTCTTATAAATGTATGAGAACCAATTAAATTTAATTTTAAAATGAAACCTACATTGCTTAATGGATGTTGTATTTAGTAATTAGTAATTCATTCTACACAAATTTTAAGAGTTTTTGTTATGATAAAAAAATGCTAGAAATATTTCAAATTTCTATATTGTTTAAGCTTATGATATGCCTATAGGGTGAATAGATGCATATGATTTCTAATGATAGCTAATTGGACATCCGTTCATTCAAGGGTCATATTTTTCATGTATATCTATGTACTTCTTGTTACAAGTAGTAGTTGTCATTGCACCAAAAGATTGACTTGTTAATGCCCAATACAACCACTAGACTTATAGAAGACACAGGAAGCTATTAAACCATGTCACAAATCCCAAGGGGAGCATTGGCAATTTTTTCAACAATCTCCCCCTCAACGTTACTATTAAGGTTTAGAAATACCACCCCAACTCAAGCATGGGGCTTAACAATATTCTATCCTAACAATGGAAACCTTCTCGAGTTGTGGGTGGACTCTGATTAAGAAGGAGTCTCTGGATTCTAGGTCAGTTCCTATTTGATACGAAATATCACCTCCTGATTGAAAAATTAGTGGAAAAAGGGAAAAAGAAACTTTTAAACTGAAACACAAAAATGAGGTGATACACCAAAATGAAAATTAGACTTTGCCTGAAAGGTAAAACACTAACCCCAACTCATATACCAAAAGCTTGACACTTTGAATCACTGATCAATATATAGGTTAAAAGACTTAACTACCAGGGTATAGACCACAAATAGCTTAATCTGTCAACAAACATACATATTCTTCATGAGATTTGAATTTTGCTCACATGGAGGAGGAATAATAAACATTCACTTCTCCTAGCTACTAAAATGAATAAACACTTATGAAGAAAGATGAAAACAAGATTTGAATCAAAACTCAAAAGTATATGGAGAAATATATCATTTGCTTTATTATCCTCCAAAAATCTGACAATTAGGTTACAAAAAAGATCTAAGGCATCAAGGAAAAATGTGCTCACTTTTAGCCCTCTCTCCAAAATCTGCAACCCCTAAAGTTGATAATCCAAATCAGTTTTATACCTTGCCTCAAATTTGAAAATCTAAGCCTCAATTATTTGCCCTAATTTGGCCTAAAATCATGCCAAAATCCAAGCCTAAATAACATGCTACCACTAAGACCCTAAATGTTGGTTCTTATTAAGGATATAAACCCCTTTACAATTTTAAATCAAACATTTAACTTATTTGATTTGAATATAAATTCAAAATAAATAAGAATCTACACCACCTAAAATCTAAACTTAGGAATAAACTCCTAAGTCTAAGGAATGCAAAGTGAAAGAGGGTCGACATGACCACTCTAACCACTTGCATTCTACGTGAAAAATAAGGCATTGAGGTGGCACTGTGGTTCTCAAGATTCTGCAAGGATGTGGACAGATGTAGTTGTGGCATTCAATTCAATCTGCAGTGGATTCTGAATACTCAAAAACTATTTTTTATTCTCAAATTAGCATTTCTTTCAGTTTCTCTGAGAAGAATAGGCGAAAAACCCTAATTGTGAGCAAAAACTCTACCCAATTTTGATTTTGGCTCAGCATGACTGGCATGAATCCAATCTTTGTGTATTGTAGAACTTCTTGGCATTGACTCTAAACTGAAAGTTTGATAAATGGAGGCTCGGGTTTCTATCTATGATCTAGAGATCACCTTGGATGATTTTGACATGTTCTCTGAGTTTCAACTTCGAGCTTTGAAGCTCGACCTTGAGCTCAAATTGTGTAGAAAGACTCACAGCCCATGAATGATGTTTTTGAGCTATGGCTCCTTTCTCGACTTGCAACTGGTGTTTGGCTATAGGTTTGAGCTGGTTGTGAGACTCAACATCAAACTATGATCTTAGGCTGTGACTTGTCTTCATGATTTGTGGGTATTTCTTCATCTTAAATTACGACCTAGCTGTGAAGTTCTTTGCTATGATCTCAGCTATGACTTTGATGACTCGGGCCTTGGCCTTCTTTATCTCTTTGAGTCACGGCTTTCAACTATGATTGGAAACTTGATGAGCTTGACTGTGAATTGAACTTGGGTTTTGAGCCAGACTTCGAGCTCACTGTGACTTAGTCTTTGGCTACGAGCTTTGAACTCATCTTGAGTTGTAACTGTTATGCATGATTCTATTTCATCTTGTATTAACTCCTCATGAACTTTTTTTGTTTTCCATCTTTTGACGTAAGCTTTTATTCCATTGACAGTGCACGATAGCCTCCATGATTTGTGGGTTTCACTTGGGTTTGAACATGAGCCATGTGCAATGAATCATGGCTTGAAGTGGGGAAATAATCAAGTGGTCTCAGCCCAGCTTGGGCTGTGGCTAGAAGATGATGTGAAACTATAAACTTATCTTGAAATGTGGGCATCTTTCAGCCATAGCTACAGACTTTACCGTGGCCACTGGAACTTGATGTTAAGCTTGGACTAACAGACATGAACTATCCCATGAAACATGTAGATAAGTCCTTACTGAACCCTCCTTTTACTTTGAAATAGGATTTTTTGTTGTTCACTGAACTCATATAGCTTAGTTTTATACTCCTGTTTGTAGCTTGAATACATCATTTTATTCTTTGTTTTCTTCTGTTTTGAAATACATGATAATGTTTTAAGAAAAATAGTATACTTCCTTCAAGCTACTATAAAAAATGATTTGATAGTATAACAAATGAAAACCCACTTGATATTCAACTTGTGGCTTCTCTTACACTGTCAGTTTGGTAAAAACTAAAAATAAACCAGTCACTTTACCAATCTTACATTGTTGCTTATAGCTCCATTGATAAACATATAATCTTCATAGCTCAGTTGTACTTTTACTGTAGTTTGGTTAAACTTGTAATACATTATTCATTTTTCTCATAGCTCGATAGATAGACATATGAACTTCATGGCTCGACTGTCTTGTATATATTTGTTCACTAAAGAAACCAGCATGCTCACAGTTTAAATGCTCTTGATTTCACAGTCTCTATTGTTGCTTTAGCACACCAATCATCTTATTTTAATTTCAATATGAGTTAGCTATCAAAATGAACCATAAGGCTTCACTATTGCAAAACAGTGATCATGTTTTTGATCTTTTCAACACCAGTCATTTTATTTTACTTTCGGCCAAGCCTAAGCATCATTGTACCCTTATGCATTAGTCATTATTTCAAAAGTGCTTCAGCTAGACAAAAAGAATAGTCACTTTTGAAAACATTATTCTTTTGTAACACTGATAACAGTGAATATCTTTAAGCATCACTGGTATAAACTACCATGCTTGAACATAGACTAGCCTTTGTTTGATGCTGAAAATAAATTTTTGATATAAGAAATGCAAAAGGATGAAAATTTTATTATTTATTGTCTAAGAAGTTTGAGCACGGGCTCGTGACATCCATTAAATACATATTGATAACATTTTCATGTCATTAAGCTTAATTCTGTAGCATTTCTCTTTTGTTAATCAGCAACAAGAATGGATTCATTGAATTTATATTTTGAATTCAGCAATACTATTGAACATGGTACTTCAAAATATGTAATACCAGTGACTATGCAGTTGTATCTTAGCAATTGGACTTGACTATTTTGTGGCAATATGGCACTTTATTGTAGCATCTTGCAAGGCATTTTGCACTGCATCTTCTTTCTCTGATAGTGATGTTAAAACCAGTCGAATTTGAGCACTGCAATATATTCTGTTAAGCTCTTCAAACAACATTAGTGTAATCTTGTTAGGTTAGTGAACATAATAAGTAACTCAATTTATGAAAATGCCAAAAATGATGACACTTGTGAATCAAAATTCAGTTCATTGTGTTCACTAATCTAACAAGAACTTACTATTTCTAAAAAAGGTTTCTCAGTTAGAAACACTAAGTCCCTTTCATTCAGATATCTGACTTTTAAAAAGGACAACATACATCAAAATGACCATTAATAGTAAAAGGTTTATGTTTAAAAACAAGTCCCTTTAATACTATCTTTCATTTAGTGTGGATGCACATTTCCTTAATGTATTGAATTTACCAGATAGATTTGCAGTATTGAAAGAATTGATTGTAGTTGTATGCTATTTTTGTTTCATGCATTTCTTAGATCTCATTGGATCTAACACCATTTTCTCTCTCATGATGCAGGTAAAAAACCCTAAAAACCTAGTGAAGATGAAAACCTAGACCTAAAGACCTAGGATTTGACAGACAACCAGCTGACAACAAATAGACAATAAGGCAATGCACGGGACCCCTACTCCATACTTCTATCATACTTTCTATTCTACAAATTACTCTTTGATTGACATGAAACATGAAATATGAAAGGACACTTGTATACTACATTTAGTTTGAATGCACAATGTAATGATCAGTTATGAATTTGAAAATTTGAAATGTGATCAATACTTAGAGTACAATAATGAAATTTGATAATGAATGTAATAATGAAATGTTAATCAAAAACACCTAAAAGATAGTGTTAATTGGACCCTAAAAATACAATCTTTTTCTATTTGTGTTTATTCTTCTATATGTTGTAATTTTGGGTAACATTTTTGGCCACTTATGTTGGATGTCTGCCTGCTAGACATGACCTACAGACCTTATCATTGAGCAATGGGGTTAGAAAACCAAAACTTATGAATGTAACCATTATTGAAATTAAAATGCATCTAATCTAGAATTATGCAACCTAAAGACCTAGTGCTTGGACAACACTTATTGAAAAGAAAACTAGACCAAACCTAACCCTCAAATAAAAGCTTGAGGTGTATTCCATTAACTGGAATCTACAGAACTTCTCCATTAGTTGTAGGCAACTGGAAAGCATTATTTTCTTTGCAAGTTGTAATAACAAAAGGGCCAGACCAAAAATTGTCAAATTTATCATGCTGGCCTGGTCTTCTCTTCAGCACATCCCACTTGAGTACTAAGTCACACTCCTTGAACTCTCTAGGTGTAGCTCTCCTATCAAAAGATCTTTTCGTCTGCTCTTTCTTTAACTCCATATTTTTCAATGCTTTTCTCCTCTCTTCTTCAAGCTGTAGCAATTCAGCATATCTCAGCTTAAGAGGATCTTCCTCTTCAAACAACATCATTTGATCAACTAGCTGTAAAGCTGGAAACTTGGTAGAAATTGGCAATCTTGCCTCCTTACCATAGACCAAAACATAGGGTGAATTCACAATAATCTATTTTGTTGTGATTCTATCCAGCCATAAGGCTGCCTTCAGTTTAGAGTGCCAAACTCTCTTATTTTCCTGCAAAGTCTTTTTGATAATCCTAATGAGGTTTTTATTAGTAGATTCTGCAAGACCATTACCCTGAGGGTAATAATTAGAAGAAGTATTTAGATAAATGTCATTTTTAACAGCCCACTCTATTATAACTGAACCAACAAAAGCTAAAGCTTTATCTGAAATTATTGATTGGGGAACACCAAACCTAATTATAATATCATCATAGAATTTCAACATAGCAGATCCAATAGACTTCTTCAATGCAATAGCCTCAGTCCATCTAGTAAAGTAGTCTATAGCAGTCAAAATCCATTTATGACCTAGACTTGAATTAGGATTTATTGGACCTATAAAATCCACTCCCCACTTATTGAATGGTTGATCCACAATGATTGGCTTTAATGTCAATGGTGCCAAATTTTGTTTTCTTGCAAACATAGCACACTTTTGACATTTTCTTGCCCAAGAATGAGCATCTTTGAATGAATCTGGCCCGTAATAGCCAGCACTTAGAATTTTCCAAGCAGTAGTTGTAGGACTGAAATGCCCACCACAAGATCCATCATGAAACTTAGATAAAATCTTGTTTTGATCAACATAGTCTATGCACTTAAGAAGCATACTGGAAAAAAATTTCCTATAAAGAATACCATCAATAAGAACATAACGAATAGACTATAATCGGAAGTACCTTCTTTTAGCTTTATCAAGATTTTCTAGACATTGACAAGTTTGTAGAAATCTAGCCATATCTGATAACCAGGATGTGGAATCGTTAATTAACACAGAATTACCTTGGAGTAAGGAAACCTCTTTTGTGGCTTCAACCTTATCTTCTTCATTTTCCATCTAAACACACAAGCCTTTGCCTATAACCAACTTGGTTACATGAATTTGCACATCATATTCCATAACTCTTGTTATCCATCCCGCTCTCTTTTCATTGACATATTTGTTCAACAAGAACTCTTTAATGCTAAGATGTGCAACCATCAGATGAATTTTATTTCTAGTAACTGAATGCTTAAAATTTTTAAGGCTTTAATAACAGCTAGTACATGTTTCTCAACAAAATTGTACCTTTGCTCATAATCATCCATACCTTTACTAAAAAATGCCATTGGATGCTCCTTTTTATCCTCATTTTTTTGCACCAACATTGCTAAAATAGTCACTAGTAAATTTTACCCTATTTTCGATGAGAATTAGTCAAATTTTCTACACCAATTGGTCGAACAGGTGACTAAAACTATCATTGATATTTTTTCATTGATTATTCTACAAGGAAAATCATCGTCAAAATTTTGACCCTACAAGTGGTTGAATTATCGACTGAATCAATCCCTTGGAACAAGAAGAATAAGACATCGAATGCATAGCATTCTTGTTGATTCTACTAGTGTAATGGTCAAAATTGAGACCATCGATTAGTCAAAATATCCACCAAAGTTCGTCGAAGGGGCCATTGAATGCATATCTCATTGAACATAGTAATGTGTAAAGGTCAAAAAAGAGGCCAATACTAACTTTTGGTTTAAAAAAAATGTGACCAGAAATATGACATTTAGAAGATGGCATTGCTGATGATTTGAATTGGCAAGTTTGGGAGAAAGGCCTTGAAGACTAGGAATCCCTTTGGGCAATTGATGATTCCTTATTACAAGATGTGTAGCCATTGGGAAAAGGAAAGGGGACTAATTTAGGTTGTCCTTTTTTAAGTTATACATAAACCAACATAGGTGTAGTGGACTAATGGATTGTTCAGAAGATGAGTCTATGAGTGGTCAGTGTTCTAACTTGGCATCATTTTGGATCTAACTTTGGGAGGAAAGATTGGTGCAACAGGGTTACTTGGGGACTTAAAAATGGTTAGCAGCGTAAAGAAATTCTTTTGACAAACTTGGAAAAATACAGCCAATTCTAAAAATGGTTAAAGTAGATTTTGTAACCAAATTACAAGTCAGCTTCAGAAGAGTGATCTAAGGACCTTGTTGGGCCTAATTGACTAATGCAGATAAGATGATGTATTTTTAGTGCAAGGGAGTTCCACTTCAAGATTTATGGACCATCAGGAGTCCCTTTTACAGTTTCAGGATCTTTATTGGTTGTTTGAGATGATTTAATTGTATCCATATTCTTGTTGGTCTGCTTCTACCTCTTATATCTCTTGTGAGTTTTTAGAGAAGGAGCGTTATTATCAAAGAAGCATCAACATTTTCACTATCTGATGTCTCCTTCCATAGATTTGAAAAGGAAACAATCACTATTTCTGTTGACAACATCAATTGCAATTTGAGTGTCCAACAATAGAAAATTAACTTGAAATGACCTTTTGAATTCGCAGGGCACATATTTTGGCAAAAGCACCAACCTAATGGAAGTGTTGTATTATTTATCTAAAACATTCTATCTATCTAGATTTTCCAAGCACCATGCCACATTAAGGTTATTGAATACCATGCATTGTCATTATAAAGTTATATCCATTCATGAAAGCTAAAATTTGACAAAACAGAAGGGTCTCCATTATTGTTAAAGAAGCATGGAATGTGAGCATTACAAAGGGATGTCCATTTTTTGCAAATCAATAGCATCAACACCTCATGTTTAAAGGAACAATGAGCATCTGAGACACACTTCTCCCTGAATTGACATTAAATACTTGTCTAATGTGAACCTTAATGGAAAAGAGAAACAAGTGCTTTCCTATTGTAACTATCGAAGCCATCCAAGTAGGCATGTAACTGAAATTTCTAATATTTTCAAAAGTTTGAGAGGAACTAGTGAAAAATTGAAAGAGATGGACACAAGAGAAGGGAGAAAACTAAAACTTTAAAAGACAAAGGTGGGAAAAATGTCAAAAGAATATAGAGTTGGCCAAGGTGTGGCCAAAAGTTCTTAATAATTTATAACTTTTCTAGAGACATGAGCTCTGAGAAAGTTGGACAAGTCTAGAATCTCATAGGTCATGAATGATGAGGATGATATATTATTCTTCCAAAGGAAAAGTATTTTCAAGATGAAAAGAAAAAGGATTGCTAATGAAAAACAATGCTTCCATTAAAGCCACTAAAATATGGGACGAGGAGAACATCATAGCAGATTGAAGGTCAGTATAGTGTTAATGGTCAAAACAAAGAACCATCATCAAATCAAATACTAAATCAACAATACACAAAGGTACAATGACATTCAATACAAAGGACATCATTGTCATCAAAGAAAAACACTATATCAGTGTAGACTAGGATTTGAGTGTGCACCTAAACCTGTTTTGAAGGCCAAAGACAAACAAACGTCATAGCATATAATCAAATCAAATTTAATGGTAAGCAAACTGAAATCAAAGCCACCTCAGTTTAAGCCTAAAACGGATGTGCCCATGCGCCATTTGATATGCTTGGATATAGATGGATGTGGGTGTGCAAACTCAAGCACTTGGAGCATGCAAGATAAATGATGATTTGAGGATCAAGAAGACCCAAAATGACACAAAATAGGTATGAGGAACCTATTTTGCCTCAAAGGCCTCAAGAACACACAAATATGCAAAGCTAAAAGATGAACTAAGATTGATAAGAAATGAATCTATGTTAATCCATTTAAGCTAATTTAGATGTGATTTAAGCTTGAAAATGATCTAAAATGATGAGTTTATGCTTATGCTAGAATGAAAATGGCATTATAACTTTGCTATTGAGTTTGAGAGTTGAAAGATGAGAGAGGATTGTTTGCTCAAAGAAGTGAGGCTATTTATAGGAAAAGGGAAGGTCTTGGGTTAAAAAGATGAGTCAGAGTTAGGGCTAAGGTTAGGGTTGAGTCAAGGACAAGTGTCCTGACAAGTGTCAAGGGAGGATTGAGTTGAAAGTTTGAGGGCATGTGCACAATTTGGTAAATGTGCCCAAGGCCAAGAGGTGGCAAGGAAGGGATAAGAAGGTCTTAAATGCATAATGAATGCATGTAAGAAAGATAAGGAAGGCTTAAATGCATCCTTAAATGCATTTGCAAGAGGTGGCCAAGAGGTGGCAATCCTTGTTGACTAAGGAGGAGGTTAGCATAAGTTTTGGTAAACCTTTTGCTAATGGAATGTGACAAGATTAGAAAGGGGATTAGGATTAGGATTAGGAGAAAGGGATGGGCAAGTGACTTTTGGTGAGATTTAGATATTTATTAAAGGTAAATTTAATAAATATTAAATATCTAGGCTTAGGGTTTGAAGGGACTAGATTAGGGATTTGACCCATTTAGAGGAAGGTTTAGGACTTTCTAGAAGAGTTTAGTGCTCTTTAGAATTTTGGCCAACTTTGGGATAAAAAATAATTAAAAATAAATTAATTTATTTTTGAAGTTTTTTGGTCAATTTATTAATTAAATAATTAATAAATTAGGGATAATGTCCAAATGACATTTTTAGGCTAGATTCCTTAATTAAAGATTTTTAATTAAGAGAGAGGGATTTAATGCCATAAAAATAAATTAATTAATTAAATAATTAATTAATTAATAAATGATGATGTCATCAAAGATTTTCAGAAAACAAAAATAATTTATTTTCTGAAGGATTTTTCGGTGTCTACATTTTGCCCCTCTTTGATGCGATGCCGCAAGTGGCATGGCGTCAAAGACAAGAAAACAAGATGCCGAGGCTAGAATCAGAAGAAGAGGGTATGACGCCCGGTTGGACTAGGAGAAAGAGAGAAGATACATGCCCCGGTGGGACAAAATCATGGAAGATGCGCCCAATGGGACAAGGAGAAAGAGGGATTATGCCCTGGGACAGAGTGTGCCCGGCAGGACGAGGAAGGAAGAGGGATAGGAAGAAAGGGGAGATAAATAACCTCACTTCTATAAGCAAAAGGTGGATGATATGCAAGATGAGATGGAAATGCAAGATGCAAGATGTAGCTATATGCAAAGATGCAAGATGAATCTATATGATAAATGCAAGGGACCGGATAGCTCCAAGTGCAAACGGGAGTGCACAGCCTAGATTTAATATAGCTATGTTAGAGACCTACCAAGGATACTGGGATCACGAGGCCTGTCAACAACGTCGCAGAGGACTGACGAGGACTGACGCTAAACAAACACACAGGGTTGCCCCAACATCACACATGACGCACAGAGGCGACATGGCGGAACTGATGTTGAAGGAACCACAAACACACAACTGACTCACAGGCAGAAGCGAAAGATCAAAAGACCTTCCCCCAGATTATTCGCACACGCAGCACACCGTGATATAATGAATCGTGGTGACCCTGGTGGGATAATGAGAAGCCAAAAAGATTAACAAGACCCAAAGGACAAAAATCCAAGATCAAAATGATAACTCCAAAAAGACATCCTTTGCCAAGGAGAGAGATTAGGTTTGATTGATGGTGGGAAGATTGGTCAGACAGGAGGAACGATATATCCTCAAGGACTAGGATGGAAGATTAGGTCAGATAGGAGGAACAATATATCCTCAAGGACCCATGGGTTGGTGAGAGAATAAGTGTAGTTGTTCGCTGGCAAAAGTTGAAGTTCAAGGAATAATCAGGATGAGCAAGGATAAGTCGACAATTGATGTTGCTGAAGCACAAGGCCCGAGTGGGACTAAAAGTTTTCTGAGGCTGGGGATGGGACAAGATATTCGATCAAATGCTGCTGCAGGACGGACAAAGGACTAAGACAAAGGATGGGTCCTAAAGACACAAATGTACAAATGAGCTTAGGTGGAGACACGACTGACGCTATGGTACAAGACTCAAGAATAGGATATACAAAGAACCTGGGGATGAAGCTGACAACTTCAAAGATATGCAAGATGGTGCCCCAGCTAGGTTGGAAGGCCAAGATGGACTGGCAGCGGATGATGCGTCCTGAAATGACACGGATTGGGGAAAGACATATCCCAATGATGATGATTGAATTGAGATCAAGGCCTGCTACAAGATGAAGGATGTGATTTGATCGGTTGGCTTGATCTTGGGTGTTGGCTAGCTAGAAGATATGGATAGGTTGGGAAGATTGCTAGCAAGGTGTGGATAGGGATGAATGGCATTGGATTGCAATGAGGTTGGCCTATAGCTAGATACCAATGACAAGAGAAGATACTAGGTGTTGGAAAGATGGAGGAAAATGCTGAGGATGGGGAGGATGGAACTGCTAGAAGATTTGGATGGAGGAAGATTCGGGGAGATTGGATGGTGGAACTGCTAGAGGATTTTGAAGATGGAAAAGCTGCTTGGAGGATGAAAAGCTGGTGGAAGATGAAAAGCTGGTGGAAGATTACCATGTGTCAACAAAATGAGCTGTTGTTTTCCCAATGGAGGATCAGTGATAGGATTGCGTCAACCTAGGATAGACTGATGATCTTCGGTCAACTGGATTCTTGTCAATACAAGCCAATCTCTTGCTCGAGATGATAAGGCTATGCAAGGACAAGGTTTTGATTTCTTTAAGACAACACGTTGTGCCAAAAAGAGGATGATTGTCTCTGATTTAGGATAAGGGATGGAAACAACTCAAAGGGCTGGAACACGATAATGCTTGTGGATTTGGAGCTCTGGATTTTGGTGCAAAAGATGGTGAATTTGCTTTCTGCCATGGATGGTGGATGTTGGATTCTGATAAAGGATATGGGATGCTGAGTTGGTTTGCTGGTGGATCAAGATAGAGGATGCTGGAAGGATTGGATGGTGGTTGGTTTGGATTTGGATGGAGAAATTGCTGAGGATTTTGGGAGATGGAAGATTCGGATTTGGATAGCCTCCAAGGAATACGTCACCAAGGAAGAGGATGCCCCCTGTTTAAGATAGTTCATGTGTTTTAAAGGCATGGTGTATGCTTGGACGGAAGATATGCCAACAAGAGGATGAGGAAGGATGGAAGCTAGGATGAAAGGATTGGATAGAGGATATGTAGCTGAAAGGTACAATGGATGCCAAGGAGGTGCCCAAAAGCATGTACATCTGATAGTCTCTATTTTTGTCATCAAGATCCAATGGAAAATGAAGGAAGTGAGAGACAAAAGGGGATGGAGGACATGTTGGATAAGAGGTGATAGAAAGGAAGCCCCTAACTGCAAAAAGGAATTAGGGGGGGGCACTACGCATGGCGCCTGTTTGCCAGGTTTTCACCATGGTACTTGTCCAAGGCGCTTGAATTGCCAAGTTTTCACCAAAGGACGAATGTTTTTCTCTTGATTTTTGCTTTGTTGATAATTTGCTGCTTTGATTTATCCAATTTTTATGGATTTTTGTGTTTTTTCCTTGACTTTGTGCTGATCTTGCTGATTTGTTGTTGAGCTTGTGCTGATATTCCACTGATTTTCTGATGTCCGGCTGTTGTTCTGATGCATTGCTAATGCTCTTGATGTGATGCTGAGCTGGTGTTGAGATGCCAATGATATTCTGACATGCTGCTATGCTGCCACTGATATGCAATGATGTTCTGATATGTATTGATGTTTTGTTTTTGTTGCTGAAGTTTTGATTCAATACTGTCGTGTTTGCTGATCAGCTGATGTCACCGTTTTGGCGCTTCCTCTTTATTAGATGGTGACCTTTTGATTTGTCACTGATATTCTGATGGTGTTGCTGATTCTTTGATTGGATGTTCCCTTATGATTTCTTTTGATGGCCCTGCTGTTTTTGATTTTGCACAAATATTTTGATGTTATTGCTAACTCTCTGATGTGGCACTGAGTTTTGTGCTGATTTTGGTGCTATCATGCGATTTGATGTTGATCTTCTGAGAGATTCTTCACTGATTTTCTGATGTTGATTGCTGATTTTCTGATGTTGCCGGCTTGTCATGGGGATCCATTGCTAGATGATGGACGACAAGCTTAAGATCACACCTAGGCATGTGCATATGACCATGCACAGTTGATAATTGACTCCTCGGAGCAAGGCACTTAAGGTCATGATTCACTTTCTGTCAGGTTAACCTCCATGTAGATGAGCCACAAACATCCTTCTGTACCCAAGTTGATTTAGCTTGGTTTCTGCAATGTTGATAGGGAACTATCATGTGTTGTTATCCCAGATAGGAGGAAGAGGCAAAGCTCCATCTTCTAGTGCTTGAATTGCCAAGTTTTCACTAGAAGATACGCCCTTTATTGTTACTATTTTGGAATCAGAATGTGCCCCAGAAGGGTTTTCACATAAAGACTCATGATTTTGCCTTTGCTTTTTTAACTTTTGCGACTAAAGCTTGCCTCTTCTCCAAAATATGCTTCCATTTTAAGCTGATGGACACATGTTGATGCTGAAGCCTGATTGATTGCTGATTTTTGCTGATTTCTCTGATTTGTCATTGATTTCCCTTTGCTGTTTTAGATGTGCTGACTGATCTTTGCTGACTTTCCTCACTGATTTCTTCTGATTGTGTGCCTGGATGTTGGTACAACTATAGCAAGACGGGGGGGATCATGCAAAGTCATGGATTAGATGGGGGAGATGGGAAAGATGGTGGTAGAAAGTGTTTGGATGGAAGGATGGAAAGTGATCAAGATAGGGGGATGTTGTCAGGATCAACATTGGCACATGTTGCGAGGAAGATGGATGATTGGATGTGGAAGATAGAGATAGATGTGATGGAGGATTTATGCTAGAGGATGGAGGAGATGGAGGGGAAGATTGAGGAGCTGGGAGATGGGCAACGTTGGATGCCATTGTGGATGTTTTTGTTAGATGGATTACATCTTTTTGCTTTGGGATCCACATCATTTTTGTTTTAGCTTTAGTGTGCCTTTGCGGCCATTGGTGGGCATCAGATTGTGCTTTTTCTTTGCTAGGCCTTTGTGGCCATGTCATAGATTTTGCTTGGACTTTGCTAGGTTTTCAGAGCCATTGGGGTGCTTTAGCATGCCTGATTGGCTCTTTGCTGGGCCTTTGCGGCGCATTTGATTGCCTGATTGGAGCTTGCATTGATTGACCATGTCGATTAGACTGGACATGGTAATCATCATTGGGCCTTTGCAGCCATTGGGATGCATTAGATTTGGCATTTTCTTTGATGGGCCTTTGTGGCCAGTGGTTTGCTTTGGCTTGCTTGATCGGATTTTGCTTTGATTGTGCATGTCGATTAGACTGGACATAACAATCCTGGGATTTTTGTGGATTTTTCCCTTTATTCATGCGCGATATGGCATCCAAGTTGCGAGGAGCATTGGGAGGAATATGAGGAGTTGTCTGGGATGGAGGAAATTTGGATGGAGAGATGGAAGGAGATTGGTAGATAGGATATGTGGACATGTGTCGTTGTTGATCTTGACTAGGGATGCTTGGATGTTGGATGAAAGGCTGAGTAGGATAAGATGGAGGATGATATTTTGGGATATAAGGTCCCAAAATGGATTTGCTGGGTAACGGAGATGCGCTGAAAGACTTTGGGACATAGGGACCCAAAATGGACGGGGAGGATGAAGGAGGAATATGATAGGTTGTCCTCGATTGTAATGATGGAGGGGGAGGAATTGCGTTGTGGTTCTTGGAAGATGTTTTGTTGGTTTTGAATGGATGTTTGAACTTTGCCTTAGCTGTACCAACATTTCTGGATGAAGTACCTTTCGCTGATGTGGAGGGAGTGTCCTCTTCTGGTGTGTAACCAATTCCATAGCCTTTTGGATGTTTCTTGCCTTGAATGGGCTGTATATTTCCCTGTTCGTGAGTGCCAAGGCCTTTGTCTTGATAGTTCCATCTTTTCAGCATTTTATCCAGACAAGGATATTTTTGACTTGGGGTGAATGACAAACAGCCATTTTCTGGTTCCCTGATGGAAGATAAGAAGCTGATGTCTTCTTTTTCAAGTGGTTTACCTTTGACAAATGTTAGTGACCCAAGAGGATAGAGTGACGGCAGCTGGACAGTTTGGTTAGGAGGATCCTCAAGAGGAGAGGATAGGATGTTGGGATTTTGACTAGGATTGGGGGATGGTATTGGATCTTTAGTTGGAGAAACCGGGATGATAGGATCTTGGATTGGGATTGTAGGATTTTGGATTGAAGGTGATGGAGGCAATAGAACATGCGATGGGGGAAGTAAAGGGGTTGGATCTTGATGTTCTTCTATAGATATTTCAACATGCTTTTGGTCCAGATCTTGACACGATGGGATTTGTTCAGATAGAGGATTAGTGGATATATGGATGGACTCTTGAAAGGGGCGGAATGAAAGGATTGGAGACTCTGCTACTGGGGTTTCTGGAAGAAGGAAGAACTCTTCAGATGGTATGGATAAAAGGATGGAAGATCTTTCAGCTGCAATGGTAGGAAGAGGGATGAACTCATGAGGTTCTTCAGATATGCTTTGGGTAATGCCAGAAGGAGGCAGTGCTAATTGGATAGAGACTTTAGATGGAGGGGTCTCAACAATGCTGGGGGATGGAAGAAGATCGTCGATTAGGATAGATGGAGGACAGATAACAGATGGGAGCACTGGATAGGCCACATCAACGATGGCTTCATATGAAGATTTTCTCAGCTATTTTTTGCTTGGTTCTTCAACTTCTGGTGTGGGATTTGTTATTGGCTCTTCCTTGGGTTCTGTTATTAGTTTCCTTGGAGACTTTTGTGGTGAAGAAGGTTTGGAAGGTGGAGGAGATGGGGAACTTGGATGGTCTTCACATGAAAGTGGGGTTTGTGCTTGGGTAGATGTTTACGAAGGAGGAGAGAAAGAAGGGAACACCCATGAAAAAGATGATTTTGAAAAGGGAGCTTTGGATTTTGCTTGAGGGGATGATGGTGCTGAAGAGGCAGGGCTAATGGCTTGAGGTACAGGTTTTGGAGTGCGTTGAGGGATGAACTATGCTGGTGGGGAAAGATTTTCGGTAATGTGGTTTGGAAGAGAGGATGGTGGTTTGGGATAGGATGGAGGATTGGGGTTTGGAGTAGAAGATGGTGGTTTGGGAAAGGATAGAGGTTTGGTGAAAAGGATGGGAGGACTAGAATCTTGGATTTCAAAATTTTTTGGAGGATGGGCAGATGGAGGCCTTAGATAGGGGAAGTAGCGTGAAGCATTTCTAAGGGATGATGGCGATGGAGAAATGACCATAGCAGAAAGTGGAGGCCTGAAAGGAGCATATGGAAGAGGTGTAGGTTGAAGACAAGGATAAGTTGGGGATGGATAAGATACTAGGGTTGCTTTGCCAAGGACATGAAAAGGAGTGCTAGCCTTGCCAAGGACATGAAAGGGAGTGCTAGGAGATAAGCGCGAAGGCATGGTTGGCTGGATTGGAGGAATGATGGAACGCTGGGGGTTGCTTGGAGCAAACTGGCTGAAATAGGCATCATGGTCTACAAGACCTTCATCATCATTAGGATCGATTGGTGGGAGAGGAGAGATATCATAACCAAACTCATTATAGATTTGAGACATGCTGACTTGTAGATGAGTTGGATAAGGAGGAAGGACGAAGATGGTTTGGAAGACTAAGACTCAGATTGGGATGACTGACGGAAGCAGACGGTTTTCTAAAAGAAGACAGACAAAGGGATGGGAGATGACCAAGTTTTGGGATGGCTGCTCTGATTGTCCTTCGAACCAAGTTATAGATCTGCTCGATGTTTTTCCATTGGCAAAGGATTTGATAAAAGCAATCTTCACAAAGGACAAAGCAACTTTGTGAGATACAAACAAGATAAAAGACTCTGATAAATGCTTTCGAAAAAGTGTATGTTTCAACAAGTGTTTTCACGGAGTCTTTGACTGTCAAGCACTTCAAACAGATCTACCTAAGGAAGGTGAGTATCAAAATCACTTGCCCACAGCTTGGTATCCCCCAGAAGGGAATACAAATGGTGAGTAATCTTGAGGCGACCCGGTAAACCCCTTGGAATCGGTCCTTGCACAAGGATTTTGATACTTTCGGATGTAGATAGGGTAGCCTCTATTTTATCAGGTTTTTAATAGTTCCGTGGTGTCTCCATACCCGGTTATGCTGATCATCCGTGACTCACTTAAGAGCCTTGCCAATTATGCTGGGGGAGAGGAATGTTTACCATCCCCAGACACGTGTTTGGCATGAACGCCCGGTGATTAGGAGATGTAAGTGATTCTTTTGGACTTCACTTATTTGTATACCGGCCGGGGGGGATACCGGTTTGAGGTCGTTCTCCAAGGAGGAAGCGCTTCTCCTTGGACAGGCCTCGCTAAAAGCAGAACAGGTGAACTTGTCCAAGTTCAAATGTTCCACGTTGCTTACTCTAACAAGGATTATGCAAGAATTGAAAAAAAACTCCTAGATGCACATCAAGCAGATTTTGTTCATTTTCCCAAATTTGATTAAGTGATGTTTGAACTTTGAAATGAAGATACTCGTGATTAGATTTTTATTTGTTCTTTTCTCCAAAATGTAAATGATTTGAACGGTTGCAAGTTCTTTCCTTTTGTGCATTCAAGATTTGATTAGCGAGTTGATTTAAGAACTTTGAAAAAGCTTTGTTTTATCCCTTAGATCACTCAAGATTGAATTTGTTTGCTTGCTTTGGAATCTGAAATAGATGAGGGAATAGATTTGTTCATTCCTTTTAGTGCATTCGAGATTGAATTAGCTTTTCAAAATGACAATGACATTCTAGGACCTAAGTTCATTTCCTTTAGTTTCATTCAAGATTGAGTTTGACCTTTGCTGTAATAAAAGAAATGAAAAAAATAGTCCCAAGAACCTCAAGACAAAAGACCAAAAAGCGACACTGTCCAGCTTATAGGCGACACTGGAAAGTTCAGAGGTGACACTTCATTCTTACAGGCGACATACTATACCTCAAAAGGTGACAGATAAATAACCAGAGGCGTGATTTCTTTCGTTACAGGTGTGATTTCTTTACATACAAGCGACAGAAGAGAATTCTGGGACGGAACAGAAGTTATCGATCATGAAAAAATCTCAGTTATGCAGGCGTGAAAACAGAGCTTATAGGCGTCATTTCTTTCCTCAAAGGCGTGATTTTATTGCAAGAAGGCATGACTGGATTGTTTGTAGGCGACATTTCTTTTCATGAAGGCGACATTTCTTTGCTTGAAGGAAACATTTCTTTGCTGTAGGCGTCATTTCTTTTCATGAAGGTGACATTTCTTTTGTTTCCTGCAAAATACAAGCATATAGAGTATAATTTCATCAAAATGATTGTGGTTCTAGTCCCACCGGGCGTGCCAGAATGTAGACTAGGATTTGAGTGTGCACCTAAACCTGTTTTGAAGGCCAAAGACAAACAAACGTCATAGCATATAATCAAATCAAATTTAATGGTAAGCAAACTGAAATCAAAGCCACCTCAGTTTAAGCCTAAAACGGATGCGCCCATGCACCGTTTGATATGCTTGGATATAGATGGATGTGGGTGTGCAAACTCAAGCACTTGGAGCATGCAAGATAAATGATGATTTGAGGATCAAGAAGACCCAAAATGACACAAAATAGGTATGAGGAACCTATTTTGCCTCAAAGGCCTCAAGAACACACAAATATGCAAAGCTAAAAGATGAACTAAGATTGATAAGAAATGAATCTATGTTAATCCATTTAAGCTAATTTAGATGTGATTTAAGCTTGAAAATGATCTAAAATGATGAGTTTATGCTTATGCTAGAATGAAAATGGCATTATAACTTTGCTATTGAGTTTGAGAGTTGAAAGATGAGAGAGGATTGTTTGCTCAAAGAAGTGAGGCTATTTATAGGAAAAGGGAAGGTCTTGGGTTAAAAAGATGAGTCAGAGTTAGGGCTAAGGTTAGGGTTGAGTCAAGGACAAGTGTCCTGACAAGTGTCAAGGGAGGATTGAGTTGAAAGTTTGAGGGCATGTGCACAATTTGGTAAATGTGCCCAAGGCCAAGAGGTGGCAAGGAAGGGATAAGAAGGTCTTAAATGCATAATGAATGCATGTAAGAAAGATAAGGAAGGCTTAAATGCATCCTTAAATGCATTTGCAAGAGGTGGCCAAGAGGTGGCAATCCTTGTTGACTAAGGAGGAGGTTAGCATAAGTTTTGGTAAACCTTTTGCTAATGGAATGTGACAAGATTAGAAAGGGGATTAGGATTAGGATTAGGAGAAAGGGATGGGCAAGTGGCTTTTGGTGAGATTTAGATATTTATTAAAGGTAAATTTAATAGATATTAAATATCTAGGCTTAGGGTTTGAAGGGACTAGATTAGGGATTTGACCCATTTAGAGGAAGGTTTAGGACTTTCTAGAAGAGTTTAGTGCTCTTTAGAATTTTGGCCAACTTTGGGATAAAAAATAAATTAAAAATAAATTAATTTATTTTTGAAGTTTTTTGGTCAATTTATTAATTAAATAATTAATAAATTAGGGATAATGTCCAAATGACATTTTTAGGCTAGATTCCTTAATTAAAGATTTTTAATTAAGAGAGAGGGATTTAATGCCATAAAAATAAATTAAATAATTAAATAATTAATTAATTAATAAATGATGATGTCATCAAGAATTTTCAGAAAACAAAAATAATTTATTTTCTGAAGGATTTTTCGGTGTCTACAATCAGAAATTAACAACATAATGATCTTAAAGGAAAATGTCACATACCTGTGATAGATAGTATTATGAATTAGATAGCAGAAGAAAATAATGCCAAAGTATTGAAAGGAAATATCACTTTGATTAAATACATCAAGATTAATGAAAGTGGTTAATCATCATACCAAGCTCCTCAGCTTTCTTCAGCTTCTCAATTATCATTTCATGTGTCTGTGCATTAGGAGGTAGAGGAAATGGAGCCATAGGTGGAACATTCTGAATTGGTTGAGGCGTCAAAGTTTGGTCCTTATTAAAGGCATTTAAAAGAAACAATGCTTGTTAATAAACACATGGAACAGTAGTAAAATAAAGTTAATGATATTTACATACATAAGATGGGATACAAATATAGTTTCCGTACATACATATAGCACATCTTTCATTCAATGAGAAATTAAATAATCTTACTTGTTTATCAACTCACTTTGCTCTAAGTTCTTCAACTTGCTCCATAACCCTAATCTTATTATTAGATTTTCCTTCTAGTTATGTAGAAAAAGGACCATATCCTCTTGTAAGCAAATAAATCCTCATTCATATTTGACTAGATTTTACTAGATGCAATGTCACAGTGTTTGTCTTCACAAAAGGTAGGATCAATTGATAACTTATTCAAAATATCAAGCACACCAAAAAGATTATAAACTTATGCAATCTTGCATCATTATTATGTATTTTACAAAGCTTTGGGGCTTACAAACTAGCAACTTTTATTTATACAACCTAAAGAATCTTGTTCTTTCTTTTCTCAATGTTTTCACACACATAAGAATTATGTTCGCTAACTACATAGTGCTTATCTGGAAAAAAGTCTGATAATAATACCATCTTAATATCTGGGTGATTATATCTAGTTCTACATGTTTAACAATGTCAATTATAAAATGAACTTAAAAATAGACATCAAAGCATCAGTTTCAAAAATCCTAGATCCTTTCTGGGCTAAGAAATAGTGGAATTGGGCTGGGAAGGATAAAGAACAAATGGAAGCATAGTAAAATGAATCAAAATGGAAATGAAGAGAATGAACAAAAATGGAATCAGGAAAGTTCAAATTCCAAGAATTGTCAAATTTGATGACCAGGGTGCTTAGAAGTTAAAAATCCATCACAGGAAAGGGCAGAAAGTGTACATCCATTTGGGCCTTGAAATTCCTTGTAAAGTCTCTTTGATCCCCAGTAAACCAAAAACCAATAAGAGCCTTTATAGGCCTCATTTATTCCAATTGGTACTCACACTAAAGGCATATAATTCATGTGCAATTAGGGTTAATAAATGTCAATATCATAAAAAATCATGGCTCTTGTTCCTAAACTTCCTACAAACTCTAACACTATTTTCTGCTATAGTCAGTAAGGGCAGGTCTTCAAGTACCATTGCAATTGATGGGGATGTCATGGTACTTGCTATGGAGGATCCTATGACTAGCTTGCATATAGTAGCTACAAAGGCCATATGTGTTGCTGATTGGCTCCCAGAAACACAGTGGAAGGGTACTTTGGATGGGGTTTGCAATGATGGTGCTCCAATTATGCCTAGTTGCATGAGGCCGCATCTGCATGCCAAGTTTCATGTATCTCAGGTATGACGCAGGGATTGCATAAGAAAAGTTATGTTGATAAATGCATCAAACTGGTTCATGTGGGTGTTGTTGGCTATTTTCATGTATTTCATGTGTGGAAAGGTCTTTGATTTGGATATTTTGGCATTGTTCCCTTTTTTGAGGCAGTACTCAAAATCCAGAAGATGTTATAAATTTTCCTTCCATCAACCTCCAAGTTGTTTCTGTAGGTTAATTCATTGCATTTATCTGTAGTTGGGTGAATCTTTTCATGTCATTGTGTTTTTTAAACCAGATATCATTTTTGATGTCATGATCTGGCCATATACCTTGATCATAGAATTTTAAATTTGTTTCAAGTCAATCCCAATGGTAAGAGTCTGCCAAGCATCACAGTCCCAAATATGTGTAGTATCCTAGGTGGTGCAAGTAGTTGACACATTATCTCAGAGAAGTATGTCGCATGGAAATGTTTTGACTGTATATGGACATGAAACTGTAGTTAGTTGGAGGGACTAGAGGGAATCTAGGTTTATGTAACTGCAAGTTTATGTTCTTTTGAAGTCTAAAGGCCCTAATTTTCTTTGGGGGCACAATGCGGTGTTTTAGCCCAGCTTATTACAGACCTGACTCCTCTGGAGAGAGATTCCAATGATTCTCTCATTAAACATACAAAAGAGATAAATGAAGATGTTGAAAGTGGTCTTTCCATGTCTAAACCATGTGCTTGAAGTGGGCCAGAATCATAGTCAATTGTAAGGTCTTTTCACAGGATGTTATTGAATTTTTTGTGTAGCACATGGTCAATGATAGTGTGGGTATTATTTGTAAATGGAACATCTTTTCTCTTATAATTTAGAACATAACCATCTTATTCTTGAGTTTGTTCATGTCTACGGTCACATGTTTTGTATTATTCGTTGTCAGACTAGTGAAGCTCCATGCAGAAATCAAGGCATTTTTCAAACAAAATATTTCATTTCAGGACAAGAAGAAGAAAAAATTACCATATCAAATACACAAATGCAGGTCAATGTCCTACTTACCAAGTTGAAGGTCAAAGTTGTCTAGATTGTAGGTTGCTAGCATGTATTTTATATGTTCAGGTTTCTCAGTTGTTCAGCTTCTAAATGGAATAAATTCAAAACAAAGAATTAGTTAGAATGAATGAATCCACCCCCAAGTTGTCAAAAAAAAAAGACAAATTGGATCTTTTTTCATTATCTCATAACTTTCCTTAAAGTTCAAAGAGCAAAAATTTAGTGTTGATAATACATAAATAATACCTGCCCTATGTTTTCCCTTTTCTTGGTATTATTTGACAAGAACATGAGCACCACATACATAATGGGGATGTCCTTTTACTAGGATGGTTTCTGCTGTCTCTAGAAATAAAAATATTATAAATCCAAACATTCTCTTTTTCTAGTAGGGTATTCTCATATCATGTATAGGCCCACAAGTCCTGTAGTTAAAAAAATTACAATTAATTTTCAAATATGTTGAGATGTATTTTGAGCCTATTTGGATGGTATAAGAAAAGTTTTTTCCTTCTACATAGGGGATGTTTAGTAAAAGGGTATTAAGCATAAACAACCGTATCATCTGAACTCATAGATTTGATGCACTGACAGAGTGGCATTGAGGAATGACACACCTAAAACCCTAGAAATTGGTTTGCAGTTTCGTTTGCAGTTCTGTTTGGGCCTTGAAGACTACAAATCCATTTGGGCAATTGATGATTCCTTATTGCAAGATGTGGAGCCATTGGGCAAAGGAAAGGGGACTAATTTAGGTTGTCCTTTTTAATGTTATCCATAAACCAGCATAGGTTTAGTGGACTAATGGATTTTTCAGAAGACGAGACTATGAGTGGTCAGTGTTCTAACTTGGCATCATTTTGGATCTAACTTTGGGAGGAAAGATTGGTGCAGCAGCGTTACTTGGGGACTTAAAATTGGGGACTTAAAAATGGTCAGCAGTATAAAGAAATTATTTTGACAAACTTGAAAAAATACAGCCAATTCTAAAAATGGTTAAAGCAAATTTTGTAACCAAATTACAAGTCAGTTTCAGAAGAGTGATCTAAGAACCTTGTTGGGCCTGATTGACTAATGCAGATAAGATGATGTATTTTCAGTGCAAGGGAGTTCCACTTCAAGATTTATGGACCATCAAGAGTCCCTTTTATAGTTTTAGGATCTTTGTTGGTTGTTTAAGATGATTTAATTGTATCCATATTCTTGTTGGTTTGCTTCTGCCTCTTCTATCTCTTATGAGTTTTTAGAGAAGGAGTGTTATTATCAAAGAAGCATCAACATTTGCACTATCTAATGTCTCCTTCCATAGATTTGAAAAGGAATGACTACTCTACTTGTTCTCCAAATGGAACTGCAAACCTTCCTAAAACTATATTTGAATCAACAACATTAATAGAATTAAAACCTGAAAAAAAGGCAAGAGCTTCCACATGAATACACTTCAAACAAAGCACATTAATTCATGTGTTGTTTGTACATTATTGGAACATGATGATGCATATGTTACCTTAGTATTAGGACAAATCCTCTGGAGACCATTTACTAACTCTCTCTTTGGCTTGAGTAGCCTACAATTAGTACAGAATAACAATAAATTATAAATGTATTTAACACTTCAAAAACATTCACTTCCACTTAGACAATTATATGTTTTACAAAAAAAGAAGTGAAAATGAAATTTAGTACTTACTGCTCAGTCCCAGTCACATCGATACACAATAATAGCCAGAACAATTATCTGGACTATTGTCCCACATATCATTCCAATCCATATCCCTTGTCATACAAAATATGGGATATCATGCTTTTAAATTTGAGAAAGCAAGGTTGAGAAACACAATCAAGCACAAGGAGATGATCAATTAATAAAATCTTTGTTTCTAGTTCTTATTCCCAACTTTAAACAACCTTCCATTCTTTTTTTGAGTTTGTTCACAAAGTCTACTTGGAAACAGAGTTATTTAGGGATGTGTAGTCAGGATTCAGGTTCATTTGACCCATCTTCGAAATGGGGATGTTCTAGGGATACGATCACATTTTTTTGATTGTTTCATAGTATTAATGTTTTAGTTTTGATAATTTATTTGACTTAAATTCTCATTTGAACTTCAAGATTCTATAATGTATATATACGTGCTTTACTTATATTTTCATATGAATATTCCCTATATACATTAATCCCTTTCATGCTAGCCAATTCTGATAGAACTCAAACTCACTGAAATGCCCTGTTTAAATGCCCAACCAAGCATCATTCCAAAGGGTACACCAATGACATAGTAACACCCAATATTGATGTAAGCAATGTAAGATTGCCACCCTAATCCCACCGCTACCCCTGAAACACAATAAGGAAGAAGAATGTCCAGTCAATATCATAAATGATTAGATATTAAATGTGATCTGTTTAGTGCTGATAACTCTTATTATAATTGCATTTTTTTTATTCCTTTTGAAATACCTTGTTTCCAACATTGTCAAAAACATGTTTGATTTGAATAAGTTGGAAGAGAAAATACAAGGGTGCTTTACCTAAAAGTACTGGCTAAACACTATTGAGGAGCACAAAAAAGCCCAACAAAATTGACAGTTTAGAAAATGCTTCTATAACTATGGTACTAGTTGTGAAGACCAAAGCAAATTCCTGGTGAAGTAGAATAATGAGCAAACAAAAAACAAGGCCGATCATGGATGAAGTAATTACAGAAACAATAACTGCAAATTTGGATCCTTTGCCATTTCCTGCACCCATCTCATTGGCCACCCTCACAATGCATTCACAAGCAAACATATTAATTAACAATAAATACAAGATAGATTTGAAGACATACAAGTTATTTGACAGCATGATCTTATCTCAATCGGAGCATAATTTGATATTACTCAACATCAAAATTTTATCATACATAAGGCAGACCTAATGGTTACATTCTAATTCAATGGGTCAATGAAATGGAAAGGTTTTATTTTTAACTCCATTCTAGTTATGACTAGAAGTCACCCATTGAAAAGTGGGTTATGCTAGAATTTAGGTATAGAAAGAAAAGATAAAGTTTATTTATAAGTCAAAAGCTTGAGATGTAGCTATCTAGCTCATTGGTTTAGTTAGTCATTGTATTTAGTTTCCCTTTGTGGAACAAGGCCTTACAAAGAAAAACCCTAAACTACTTGAAATTGTACACAAATTTATTATAAAAATTGGATGTAAAAGATAAACATTGCCACAAGAAAGATGAAAATAAGTAGACTAAGATAAGCATTTCATGCTTGGAACTTCTGCAAAAGAGTGACACAAACAGAGGCTGCAGTAGATTTTTAAAAAAAGTATTTGAGTTTGATTTGTAAATTACATATGAAAAATGAATCAATGAGTTTGAATCATAAATTATACAGTTGAATTGTAATAGAAATATTAAAAATTGAATTTTTATAAAAATTATTTCTTACATGTCAATTAATAAGCTAAAGGGGCTCTATAATAAATCGTTAATAAGGCACAACACTAACTGGAAGTTTTGCAAATGGGATAGCAAGTTAAGTGGGCTTAATCTTAGGGAAACTTCGTGGTTAAGCACGCTTGAAAAAGATAGGTTCTTGTGAAATACTACTCATGAAATATGAGTGAATGAATTTAATTCAAAAATTACATAATTGATTTCTGATAGTATATCATAAATAACTATGTTCAAACATTAAGAATACAAATTAATTATCATGTTAGCATTATGCATTTCATTATCATTTCAGCATTATGCATTTCATTATCTTTTCAGCATTATGCATTTCATATGTCGAGAACATTTATAAATTTTGCATTTCATTTCAATACAGGGAATATTTAGTATAGGAAATATTCAGTACATACCCAGTAGCAATTAAAAAACCAAGTGGTATCATCAGCTCCCACCCATCGATGCTCATGCTGCAAAACACATATCAACATTTTAAAAACATATTGTTTGCACCGTTATATGAACTCCTGACATTAATGAACATTAAAGAAATAGTTCTTTTTATGCATTTTTACCAGATAGAAAGAGAATCAATGGCAACAACTGAATCTGACAAATATCTTGTCAAGAGGACCAGTATTTTGTAATACCAATTCTCTAAACTATCCACAAGATGAAAGTATGTTAGCACCATCTAAAAATTTTATAAATTTGGGACTCAAGATACCTACATACATTTATATCTTCCATAAAAGAACTGGCATCTAACCATATCATGACACTGGATGCAACAAAGAGCTTGAAAAAAGGCCACAAGTCTAAGAAGCCATCTCTGGACAGACCTGTCCATGTCAGCGGACAACCCCCACATGTGGCATACAAAATTAGGCCAATTGTAAGCATCCACCATGCTAAATTCAATGTAATTGCCACACCAATTAACCCCATCTCAAATTTACTAACCAATGACCAACTCAGAAAAATGTGGAGCACCAAAGAGGTTGTAGAAGTCCGCCCAATCACTATGTTTTTCAATTGGGACTGCAAAAATATCTGAACGGGAAAGAGGAAAAAAAATGAGAAATGTTAGGGAGTGAACCAGATTGAAAGTGTTCTTGTTAATTTAGCAATGTCATCTAGCTGCCCAAGAATCTTCAGGATAGGGGTTGCAAATATATACATTGGTAAGAGAAGAATTGCAACTCCAAAGATTACAATCCATGCCCATGGCAGATACAATCCTAACATATGATATTGCTGAGCCCCAAAAGCTTGGCCCCAAAAGCAAGGCACCTACATGAAATAGTCATATATCAAGTGCAATAACATGATCAAGAGATGGTTTAATCATTAAGAGTCACAACTACCAATAAATAGAGCATCATGATTACATATGGAAAAAAGAGGTGTTACAGGTTTGCATCACACATGCTTAAGGAAAAAGTTTCTAATACAACTGAAGAGAGTTGTAATTAATATGGAAAATTAATCAAATGTAAGCAACATATGGCATTAATTTTGATAGTTTGAACAAAGGCCACTTTTGCAGGCACCACCCACCAATCCTGGAAAGGAAATAGAGCCTGTGTAACCATATTTGTTTGTCATACCCTTTTTGCAAGGAACTCAAAAATTATTCAAATTAAACAAGTATGAATTGTAAGAGACTAAGAAAGAAGGCAAAGGTGTTACCTCACTAGGATGATAGTAATAATGAGACAAAGAACCATGAAGACTAAATCCAAGGAGACCAGATCTGAACATCCAGGTTTGATCAAATTCAAAAATTGGTTTGCCTTCATAGCACTGTCAAGTCAACAGCATGAGCATTATTTTGTGTCTAGAGTGTCATCAATGTTTTTAAATGTAGAATGAAATGGTTGTAAGTATGCATTTTTGCCACATGCAAATGATTTTGAGATACAAACCTATGCAATCCAATCTCCCAAGGAATAGATAGCACCACTTATCGCCATCTTTGCCAAAATAGGATTTGTCATAAAGCGATGTTAGAATAGTTACTAAAATGGTCATAAATTATGTTCTTATAGTAAAAGAATACTTTGACATAAGAAAAAAACTACACAATATTAAAACATGACATTGTGCTTTAAAAACTAAAAAGGTACCTGTAATGAAGAACCTCATTTTGACTTGCTAATTGGTTGTCACTATTAACTCTAAGCTTATCTTTAAAGTTTGAGCTTCACTTGGTTTTGAGAATAGTTTAATATTCTCTACTAAACAAGACAAACCACGTGAAGGTGGAAGCTCATTTGGCCCCTCCCCCCCCCTCCCTAACATCACTCTAAATTCCCCATTAACATTTAATAACATTCATTCATTCATCCATTTTTGAAATATAACATTCAATCATTATAATCACATGATAACATTCATTAACACACAAAATTCATGAATAATTCATTAACACACAACATTCATGAATAATTCATTAACACACAACATTCACGAAGAATTCATTAACACATCATTCATCAACATTACTAGTACAAAATTACATCCATTAAGACAATGTTCTTTCATTAGCAAAAAAATGTTAATTACAATCATTTCTTTTTGGGTTTCTTGCTTCTTCTTTTTTAATCATGTAATTTCTAAGAGGAAGATCAATGTCCTCTTCATTCCCCTCCTCTATTGATTCTAATTCCAACGCATGTCTCCTCCTCATCTATTCAGGAACATGAGGCCACTGCGCCAAAGGGGGGTCTACTGCAATAACAACTACTTCATGAGTTAAACTCACACCATTTTATATTAGTGAATTACAAGTATTTATTTAAGTAAAATAACTATAAATCAAAAAATTAATTTAAAAGAACAAAACATAGATTTTCTTTACCTGAATGTGCCACATGATCTACATGGTGATCAATCTGAACATCCTCCGACACTCGTTCAGCATGACATGATTCTGTATCATATAAAATATACACAAAAAGGTTACACCAAGTTTAATTTAAGATGTTAAATTGTATTAATAATTACATAATTAGTTTTAAATAGAAAATGAGCACCTCCATCGACAATACGATGCACATTAGGGGCTCCATCATGTGACGTATGATTTGTTTCATGATTTAGAGGTTGCATTGCAATGTCATGCACATTATTATCAAATAGATTGTTGCTCAAGTATTCAATTTCTAATATATTTTTTGGCATATTTACCTGTGCACATGATGGAGACTCTTCGGTTGGGCTAGTGGAAGCTTGCCATAGGCATTCAGCCATGGCTTGATAGCCTTCCTTGAAGGCAATTTTTTTGTGTTCTGTCGTGGCCTCTAAATTAAATTTAGAGCCCTGCATTTTTTGATTAAACAAAATTATTTGCATTTTATAAATAATTTTTCTCTACAATTCATTTACTGCTACTTACAATTTGTGCTTTAATTTTGGAATATCCACCAGAGCCAAGTTTGTGCTACCCAATCTTTTGCAGCCTGGCCTTTGTTGCCTTTGATGTGTCCTGCAACCTATGAAAAGTTTGAAATATGTTAGATGATATAGATATAAAGATCACTAATTAGTGCATTATTATATTGTACTGGTAGTTAATACTATTGCATACCTTCTTCTCTCATTTGCTAGTGTAATTCCTCTTTGAGCATCCCCTTTCTCCTTTGCATCCAAAATGAACTCATTCCTATCCCTCACTGGAATAAAGGGAGGATGCTCGTACTTTGGGTTCTGGACGAGACTCTTTCTATATGAGTCCCTCACAGTCTTAAGATGTTTGCAAGCTCTTTCTAAAATTTTCTTCTCATCAAAAATATTATTACCAAATTCATGCTCTAAATCTTTAATGAGCTGATCTTTTAATTTTTTGTCTTGCAAGTTCCACCTTTTAAGAAAAAACACAAAATTGTTAGATATAGTAAAAGAAAAGACCTGAATGAAAGGAAAAATATTGTACCAATTAATGATATGAAAAAAAAATAGTGGGATAAAGTTAGTTCACTTATGATGTTCCACCTTGTACGTATGGTGGGCCCAAATATATGCAGTGCGAGGTCATAAAGTCTCCTATAAAATGAATCATTTCCTGCAAAAAATGTCATGGGATGATCAATCCAAAACTTGTTATGAATAGGTAAATGCATATTACAATATAAAAAATAATTATTTAAAGTACCTGGAAGCTTAGGACATTTTAAAGGCATCGATTCATTATTGTCAATCAACAATGACGTCTGCATAACTCTCGTGCTAGAAACACGGGTAGATCTAGGAAATGATGGTGAATTATCACCGATACATGTACTCTAATCTATATATGGTGTACCAGATGGTGTCGTCAGTGTATCTCCTACTCCAAAAAAATAATCCACTATGTGATGCACCCAAGATTAAAGTACAAATTATCAAATCATAATTAACACAAAACCAAATATAGCAAAACAAGGATTTACCAGATGGCATAGACCATGAAGGCATCAATGTTTGCATGCCCCTTGTTGCCAACATTGCACTTGGCAATCTCGAATGGATGTCTGTCGACCTCCTAGGTGGAGTCTCCTGCACTTGATGACCTAAACAATACATTCTTAGCAAAGACATTCAAAAATAATAAAAGTAAGAGTTAACTTAAGAAGTTTTTGAATGTTCCAAAGAAAAAATTCCTTGTAACTTGTCAACTAAAGGATTATTTTACCTAAGGTGGCCGGGCCTTTGCTAGTACCAGCCTCACCGCTTTGTCCTTGACTAGGTTCTAGATTAGTTGTCAAAAATTCCTATAACAAGAACAAATATTACATACTTTACTTCACAACATAAAAGAGTATAAAATATAAACCTTTATTGAACTTTTGTTATAACTAAAGATTCATTATTTCTTACTTCATAATGACATGCTTGTGCTTTCAATTCAGATAGCCTCTTCATCATCTCCTCGGTTGGAATATTTGCTTCATCCAAAATTCTCATTATTTCTAAATTGATTTTTTTTAATTTTTTCCTCAACATAATTGTTACATTAGGCTTTTCTACGATATCATCATCAAAAGGGGTAGCTATTGCCTCTGTACTTACTGCAAGTGCTTTTCCCCTATCTTGAACATCAAATTGTGATAGGAATATCAGTAAAACTATCATAAAAACTCCAAAACCGTAAATAAAATAATGTAATAATATAAGATTTTTCAACTATCTAATTTGTACAATTTCAATAAGGTTTACCCTTACTGAAGAATGGGTGGGAGAAGCATCCTCATGGCCTTTATCATGTGAGAGATCCATATCATCCTGTGACAAAGATTAAATATAAAAACTTCAGCGAACTAAAAGCAATAGACTTAGCAAAAAAAACTTATTAATAAAATGGTATATAGTACTTACCACCCTCATGATAGTAACTTTGTTTGTATCTATGCGATTTAAATGGTAATCTATTAGCAGTTCTTCCCCTACACTTATTGATTTTATCACACATACAAAAACTTGATTCCCCTCACACGCCTCAAATATGCAATTGGGTTGCTTATTAGTTGAGGAAGGTTGCGTACTATTTATAAAACCCACAATATTACCTATTGCTTTTGGTCTCCCATCAATGTACATTGCAAATCTTTTACTTTGATCATTTTCTTTCCATTGTATATAATTAGCTAATATTGCATACCTACGCATACTTTTTTTATATTGAACAATTTGCATCCAATCATTGTAATTGTAACACGGACCAACATACTTGAACAATTCAACAACTTTTTCTTAACATACATTTATCTCATCCATGGAAAATAGGCCCAAACCATGTAATGAGGATGGAGCAATGCGATATATCCTCTCATTAACACAAAAATCAATGTTAATTGGAGGTAGCTCATTGGGTACCCATTATTTCTCAATGTGTGTGTACCGAAAGGGCACCTTGATGTCGCGTTTGGTCTCATCATCATAAGAACATGACCCCCCATTAGCAAGGAAAAATTGCATGCATTTATCAATTTTTTTTCTAATCTTTTGACCTCTAGTTGATCTCCCTATTTTAGCCGTACTACATGTAGAACTTTCATCTAGCATTCCCTCATTTCCCTCATTCGATGTAGATAGATCTGACAAGTACCTATTTGGTGGATCCTGTAATCCATCAAATGAGATATTTTCACGTCCCTACTTCAAATAGAATTTTGATAATATTTAAATAATATATATAGAATAATCAATTCGTGACCCATACGTACGATTCTTCTTTGTCTATACGTGGGAGATATAAAATGTACTAAGTTGAAAGTGATTATATAATTATATTTCTATGTGGTTCTTCTTTGTCTATATATACATTATATGATTATATAATATGTCTATTTATAACATATGTGCTCAGTGATAAACAAGAAGAATATAAGAAAATTATGTCTATTTATTGACTTATACCTACCGATCCATGTCACTGTGCACGATCCATGCCAAAGGGGTTAAATTTCCTGCATATGTTAATCATTTATCTTAAGTTAGCTAAAAATTACATGATACATATGCTACAAATAACTTAGAAGACAACATGAACAATATGCAACATCGTAAACATGAACAAATTTACCTTATATATGGAATGCAAGATCATCAATAGAAGGGGTGATGATGTTTTTAGTCAATTGCCTGTTTGCAAAAAGAGTGATAATCAAACACAATATATACATGTATCAGCATCAATTAATTGAGCATCATAAGCAAAACATTGGTAATTATAAATCACATATATTGTACTAATCATTAGAATTGAACACAATAAATATGTAATCATTACAATTGAAATCAATAAATCATGTCAATCATTTCATTGATCATTTCAATCATGGCATTGATCATCTTCATCATCATCATCATCATCATCATCATCACCACTATCATCATCGCCATCATCACCATCATCATCGCCATCATCACCATCACCATCATCATCATCATCATCATCATCATCATCATCATCATCATCACCACCACCACCACCATCATCATCATCACCATCATCTTGATCTTCATCATCTGCTTCTTCATCATCTTCAATATCTTCTTCTTCCATAACATTATACTTTATTGGCCTTCCTCTTGGATCATGTCTAACAACAAATGACAAACCCTTTTTATATGGAACCTCTGAGTAAAACACTTGCTCACATTGGCTTGGAAGAACATAGGGCTCATCTCCAACTAGCTCAAACGACCTTGTATTAATCATTGTAAATCCATTATCATGTTGAATAATAGTTATATCTGGATCATTTTGATTCAGTCGTAGCCTATACCATTCGATGACGAATAGAACTACTTTGAAGGAGTTAAAGTCACACTCAATTATATCATCTAAGATGCCATAGTATCGATTTTGAGATTTTTGAGTATGTATGTCATTTCTAGATGATATACTAGTCACCTTGAAAACTGTAGTTATCCCAGAATCACAAGTTTTCTTTGTGTCATCCAACTTTTTTATGCGAAATTTGAGGCCATGATAGTACATAGCTTTGTGGTGCTTGACTTGAAAATTTTCAAGCGTGTGTAAATTATTTGCATCGTGAGTTGATACGAAACATACGAGTCATGATCATTAATAAATTTGTATGTACCTCTCTACCTCTTAAACCATATGCTAGATCAATTAACATTAACGTAACATTGGAATCTCCATTATGATGAGCTTCTCTAACCAATGAAGCAACACCTTTCCATGTTAATGAGCAACTATTTTTGTTGACATCATTCAATCCATAGCATCATCCAATCAAGATTGTTCACAATATACAAATGTATTGCATCCCACTCTTGACCAACTATATAAAAAAAATACACCAATTATAAATAACTTATATTGAAGATTTATAAGAATTAATTAACTACAATAACATCTTAGATCTACCTCTCACTTTCCTCAATCTATCTTTGCCCATCAAGTACTCCCTTTTGAATTTGTTAATGGAGTTGGGATCTCAAATATGATCTACATGGATCTTTGTTGCAAACTTAGGAAGATATTCACTAATGTACACCATGGTCTAGTATACCATATATCCCTCCACCATAGAACCCTCAGGATGTGCTCTCTGTCGAACCAAGTCTTTCAAAAAATTTAAGTACCTCTCAACCATCCACATTGACCTAGTTGGTACAGGTCCACACTATTCAATCTCCTCAAATTGATGTATGAGGTAGTGTTCTTGTGCATTGAAAAAAGTTGAAGATAGACACTTTTGCATTTCACACATAACAAGAGGGATTTTTCTCTTCCAATATTTTATATCTTCTTTATTGATTTCTTTCGATGACAACCACCTCATGTATTTTTCAAGACCATATATAACTTGTTTGACACTATTGGTGAAGTGGTGTGGGAGAGATAGAGGTAGAACGTACTGCAATATCTATAAAATGATCTTGTCAATATTTTGTAAAAGAATGCAATGAAAACTACATGCAGTATACAAATATATAGTGAATACAAAATAACATGAATTACCTTAATAAATGTATGTCAATCATGTGTTTTCATCCCTGACCCAAATTCACTTTTCTTTGATATCAGATTTTTTATGTTTGCAGCAAATCTTGTGGGAAATCGTATTTTTTTATGACTTCTTTTATAGCATTGCTCTGCTGCTGTGACAATAACTAAGGGCAGTTGTATCAATCTGGTCTCCATTGTTATTTGATCGAATGACATTTTTCATTGCATGGTTAGATTCTTCAATGTCACTATAAATTTTGACAATTTGGTCTTTGTCACGCCTTCCATCTAATATTTTCGATAATGTCTCTGTTACATTCTTTCCAATATGCATAGGATCAAACAAATGCACAATTGGGAGTTGCTTGTAGTACGGAAACCTACTAAATTGTGTAGGATAACTTTTTAGTCCTTTTGGAAGTTGGTCATTGATGCCTTCACGACCTTCACAAGCATTAATTAAATCATCAGTAAACAAAACACAATATCAAAATATAAATTTGAAACAAAAACCATCAGATGGAATGACATTATCTCAATGATTTATTTTATTGTATGTCGACTTCCATAGGTGAGGTTTCATTCTCCATGGATTTGATGTAGTCTATTCTTTCCCATTGAAAAGATGTTTTTTGGTAATTCGGTTCTTATGATTTCTGTGGAGAAAGTGTCTATTCTCATCGAACACCTGCTTCCTTAAACTTTTTGAATGACGAGATTTAATCTTTGGACCACAAACTGGACATGCAAATTTTCCTTTTTTCTGAAGACCTACAAGATCGTGTATAATTGGATTAAATATGTTAACTTTGTGTTAGCACTATAACATACAAAAAAAGAGGTGTTAAGAAGAGAACATACCACAAAAATGTGTTAGCCTAGGGGCATCATGTATTTTCCATACAAGCATTGCATGGAATTGAAATTGTCTTTGTCCTATTGGTCTAGATATGTCATACATAGTGACCCCATTCCATAACACCATCAACTCATCGATAAGGGACTCAATATATACATCGATATCTTTAACTTGGTACTTACCTAGTTGAATGAACAAAAACATTACATAATTATTATGACCATTTTGATGGATTATTTATAATAAATTAATTTAGATGACTATTAAATCAAAAAATACCTTGAAAAATCAATGCCAACATTATGTGCTCCCTCTTTATAGACAACCAAGGAGGAATGTTATTGTTGATAACAAAAATAGGCCACACCGAGTAAGTAGATCTCATCTCTCCAAACGGATTGACATCGTCTGCTGCCAATGAAAGCTTGAGATTAGGAGGTTCTTCTTTAATGTGTGGTCATTTTTCCTCTATTTCCTTAAATGCAAAACCATCCGTAGGCATTCACATAATGTCATCTTGCCTTCTATTGTGTGCATGGTAATCCATAAATTGTGCCAAGCTATTGCACGTGAATAATCATTGCAGACGTGGAATAATGGGAATAAACTGAAGAACCTTGCAAGGCACCTTTTTTGTTATTCAATCTGATTGATATCTACTAATATGACAAATAGGGCATTTTGTTGCAAATTGATGTTGTTTATGATGTATAATATGATCATTCGAACATGCATGTATTGTTTGATACTCCATTCCAATATCTTTCATAATGGTAGATAATTCTCAGTACAAGTGAGGTAGAATGTTTGATGGTGGTAACAAACACTCACCTATCAACCTACGACCAAAAATATAATTTTTTAATTTAAAGAATATTAATTGCTACACGATTCACCCAATGTTAATTGTAAGGGAATTACGACTAAAATAATGAAAAAAGATGACATACCTTAACATACGTGTTATTGCTATGTTGGATAAACCATTTATAACCTTCAAGTTCACCAACAACAATACAATGGCAAGAAGAGTTGTTTGGGAGCCTTCATATAGGGGCTCGTGTGCCTTCTCAAGTATAGGTACATCAAGGTCTGCGTCAACATCATCATCCTCATCATCATCATCTTGATCATTGTGATCATCTTGATCATCGTGATCTTCTTCATCATCATGGTCTTCTTCCAGGGAATCATTACCTTCTACTTCTATATTCACACCTCCATGTTCCCTCATTTGGAAATCCACATTCTCCGGATTGTCACGGTCCATAACATGAAACCTAGGGAGGTTGACCGATATGAAAATGATGACCTTATATTAACCATGACCATGATTTCATCATCAAATCATGTCTTATGTATTTTATAAATTATTAAAATACATACCAATGGATGAAATTCATTTCCCCTTTCAATGTAACCATGTTGCCTACAATGTTCCTCAGCTGTTTTGATTAGATATCTTCAAATCTTTAAGCCCTTACAAATTTGGCAAGGACAATAACATTTTCCATCACCTTTTCTTTTTAAGTTAGACCACAGTCTAGCAATTGTCTCCCTTTTTTTTTGTGTGTTGATATTATTAGACATGGTCTTTCTTGAATGGAATGACTCATTGGTGGAAGAAGGATGATTTGTTTGCAACCTGTAGATACAAATCGTTACTAAACAACCATTTTCTCAACTATAATTTTCTCAATGCAAAGGGACATTTATCATACCAAATCAAAGTTTAGAAATGGACGCTTCTGATGCTTTGCCATTACAATAGCAATAGAGGGTGTATAGATAGAAAAACAATTGTAAAGAGTAGATTTAAATAAATAAAATCAGGTAAATAACTAGGGAAACTGAATAACATTGTAGGACTCCTTACCTCCATATATAGGCTGCTCTTAAGTAATGAAAACACAAAGAAACCTCTCCTAATCATATGAATACAAGCATGGATTTTTTCATTTCATTGTTAACTTGAGCACCCTATTTCAAATAGAACATTATCATAAAATCTTGTAGGCCTTAATTTTTTGTATTTTTTTAATGACATTAACATGGTAACTTTCCAAAGTTAAGCACCTCCAATAACACTCCCAAGACCATTCTTGTGGCTTACCATAATGACAACTCATTTCTTAGTTTCCTAAATTGTTAAATTGTATCTACAAGTCCATAGTACTTCCAATATTAGTAATCTATCTATAGAAAGGATCATATCAGCTAAATTCAACCTTCATTGTGTATATGAATATAGCATCTGATACATTTAAGGTCTTAAGTGTTGGACTGGTTAAAAATTCATGACCCGATGACCAATAAGAATGAACAGTGTGTTGATCTATGCTTCACTATGGTGAGGCGGTGAGATACACTAGTGAAATAGGAAGAAGAAGAAGATGATTAAGAATCATTTTTATAAGTAGAAGATATCTCCTACTTATCAATTGATGAGCTAAAAGGGATTTATAATGAATGGTTCATAAGGCACGACACTTGTTGAAGGTTTTGTAAATGGGGTAGCAAGCTAATTGGACTTAACATTGCCAAAAGCTCCATGGTTAAGTGCGCTTGAGTAGGAGAAATACTGGGATAGTTGAAGTATTGATGCTTCACCCATGTGAGCTTCACCTAGATGCAATAAGTACTAAGTGGTCCATTCATTCTCATGAGAGATGGGTTCATGTGAACCACTACTCATGAAACATGGGTCAATGAGTTTGACTTGAAAGCGACACAGTTGAATCCTGATAGCAGTGTCGCAATCAATTTTATGTTTATTATAATATTAATAAATAAAGAAAATAATGCAGGCCTTGACACTGACAGTTACATTAATAATTAATTGTTTTGACAGTAGTTCAAAATACAAAACACTGAATTAAATTCCCTGAAAAATAAAGAAGACACATTTCATAATACTTTGATTTATTTGTGCATTTTTCAAGGTTTTGGATGCAACTTTTAAGTATTTTTCTCCATCACTCAGTACTAATGACAAGTATGTAGTAGAGACTGGGACTAACCTGCCTAACCATTGAGGTGAAATTTTCTTGTACTTTGTGAGTTCAGTAGGTAGGCTATGACTTTCATGACATGCATCATTACACAATTTCTTTCCATGATGTGTAGTGTGCCTATGCTTGGATAGAAACACTTGTATTATAATTTTTTCACAAACTAATTATAGTTTAAATTTTCATAGTCCATAGGATAAAAACTAAGCATCTCTTACTTCCACCTAACCAAGAGTTAGATTAGAATTATAATTAAGAAGAATCAAGTTTTTATGCAGGCATTTCATTGATCAATTTCCTTCCATTCTTTCTTCATCCTTCATGTTGTTTCCTTCTAAAAGTTGGTTGAGTTGGATTAATAGCAATAGGTTTAGTTTAAAGTCTTTGTTATATCAGTAGGGGTAGCTATCTTTAAATAGGGTTATCCATCAATATTTGGCAGGGTTCCTGATTTCATCATGTCTTTCATGTTTTCCTACAATCCTCTTTGATTTTAAAGCATTATCTCTACATTCACCTAGGTTTCCATGTTTGGTAGAAACACTTTCAACACAAAAATATTTTGAAGAGGTCCATTCACTATCATGGATAGATGAATTTATTGATTCTCGGAGTATGGAATCACTATTACCAAGTAGTCATATTGCTACAAAGATTGATTGTCTCAAAACAATTGTGGTCTGCAATGGAAAAGTAGTGAGAATATTATGAACAATACTATTATTGAGAAGAGAAAGAAAGGGAATTTCTTATGTCAATACAATGATTGAAAATATGGAATGTAGTTTCCAAGAGTAGAGGAGAAGACAATATGAAATGTGGTGCAGAGCACCAAAAGGACATGAAGGTACACAAGGGTCACTAGTAAGACCTAAGGTAGCAACCATGAAGGGAAGAAGATATATGGGACATATAAGGTCATTCAAAGATGTAATATGTCTATTTAAGACATTTTTTTGTAATTGAAAACTCTATATGAATGTAATTGCCCAAGTTGGCAAAGTAGGACTAAGGGTCACTAGAATGTCTAAATGACCTAAGGGTTAGTATTTTACGTGTGGGTTATAGTTTTAAGGCTTCTGAAAGTGTTTTAACACTAATGGGGCTTTTAGTTGTTGATTTTTCAACTTGGAAACATTTACAACTTTTTGTAATAAGTCTATTTAGTAGATAGTTAGTTTTAGACTGTTAGAATCAGTTTTGGGGGAGTTTGAAAGTAGTTTCAAAGCTGGTTGGTCAAAATTTGGTCTTTAAGAGACCTATTCACATTGAAAAATGGAGAGAGAACATGGGTTGGTCAAGGATACAAGCATATATAAATTTTGAAGTAGTAAAATGATGTTTTAATTCTACAATTTTATAATTTTCCATAAATACAGTCACTTTCATTGCATTATATGCCACCTTAATGCATCTGTCTTGAACTATTATCATTTGGAGGTGTTAGAGGAATGAATTAACTTTATTTTTTTGGTGGAATCATCCCATTTTGATTTTTATAGAAGGAGAAATTGATTTTTTGGTAAAAATAGTGAAAACCCTCTTCTAGGGTAACCCGAGAGGGTAGAATGTAATTTCTTGAATGTTGCATGTTGAATAAGGACTCTTCATGAGGGGGCATGATAGAGGACACTTTTTATACTACCCCTATTGGTTTGAAGAGAACCATGCATTGAATTCATATGCTATGAAGTCGGAAGACTGACTGGACTATCACAGAGGAAGGGGGGGCTAACTGTCACAGTCAGAAGTTTGAGTGCTTTATCCATACTTAAAGTGTGTTTGGGCCATGGAGGCTTGAGGAAGATGAAGATATGTGTGTCTACCACAAGTATGATTCTTGGAGGGGCAAGAGAATCCCATCTTAAGGGTGAAGCAATCAAAGTTTCAGGGTTTGGTATCACTGTCCCAGAATGACAACATTTTGGTGAGTTAATTTGTTTGTGTAGAAGTATGAATGGATTGGATAAATGGATTGGAATGGATATGGGCAGAGTATAGAAGAGTTTAGAATGATGTTATTGTTTCTTGTGGATGAGAAGGAAAATCCATAGTGCTTAGGGGAATAGTGTGATGACTGTCCCAACTAGAGAATCACAACTTGCAGAGTCATTGTCTTTAGGACAATCAATGGTATTGGTTGTGTAGACCAGAGGGGTAAAGGGTATGGTCCATTTGAAAAAGGGGGTAATGGTTTTCTGATGAACTAATTGGAATAGTCAATCCCTTTATTAAAACATTTATATCTTCTCTTGAGGGAAGTGAAAGGACCGCAAAAGGCAATCATACTTAAAAGACCTATTTTCACTTTGGACCATACATTGTAATTGGTCACTATCATATATCTTATTGATCATGGTTTGATTATTCATAGCCCCACTCTTTTGATAGTGCTTAAATTAGTGTACTTTTGACCAAGAAATGAATGTCATTGTGCTTACAAGACTTCTCTTCAACCATTGCATTACATGATGCTTTGGCTGCTCTATTCATATCTATATTAATTGAATAAATACTCCACTCCATCCCTGGACTTTTTGTTATTTGAATGAAATATAATTTTTTCATTCATTTTTTATTATTTTTACCATAGAAAACCCCCTTTCTTTGCATATTGCTTCTCTCTTATGGATGATTGATTCACTAAGAATATCTCTTTCATTGAGCCTTAGTCGCACTGCTTGTCCTCCACATATCACTGATTATATAATGGACATCCTGGCCATCTTATACTCATATTGATTATGTATTCTTTACCTCTAATGAATGCATTTTTGGACCTTGTAATAGAAGTGATTATTGTGATAGAATTCATGATTGTGCTTCATCTTTGTATGAACCTCTCCTCTGTTCCATGTTTAAGCATTTCCATTACACCAACAATACAGTAAAACAACTCACGATACAGTCAAAGAAATACTTGAACTACTAACCTATCTTCTAATGGATGCTTAGGACTACTATTATCATGACTCTCTTTGAAAACACTCTTATGACTATACCCTATCTTCAATTTTTCATCTTATTCATCATGCTTTTGTTGTTTTTTGTGACTTCTCTAGATTGTGATTGTTTTACCATTCATAGACATGCCTTAACCACTATTTAGACATTCATGTTATCTAAAATTGGACATTACTATCACCACTCTGCAATGGCACTAGCATAGCATGTCATATTACTACATTTGAGGTATTTAACAATCATCTCTAATCTTGATCCTTAATCATTGTTTGGTACTTTAATGACTATTATTTGGTGTTTTTTCTACTTCCTTTACTTTGTTTTGTGACTGTAATTTGATAGTCATACTTCTGTCACTACTCTCTAAATTTATCCATTCTTTATGATGCTTCTAACTTTGACTGTCGAGGTTGTATTTTTTGCATTACTCCATTGGCACTATTTCCAACAATATTTACTCCATACTATCATGTCAGTCAATCATTGTTCCCTCATGTATCACTATCTTGATCTTATCATTGTGCTTTGATATTTTTATAATATATTTATTGCTCTTGTGATCTGTTAATGATTGATGTTCATTATATCTACCCTTTTCACCTGTGTGTGTTACCTTGTAGAATCTAGATATTATAAATAACTAATCAAAACTAGAAGTACAATGAGGGACATCAAAACTTCCTTGATGAATATGAGAATCTCCTAAAAGTCAACACTACACTAGTCTATTGAAATAGGAAGGTAAAGAAAACCCTTGAAAATAAGAACAATGAAATGAAACCCATGGCTAGAGCATTTAAAACTTTGGAGAACAATGAATAAAGACCTCTAAATAAAGAATCAAATATCTAAAAAAGAGGAATTCAAGAATAGAAAATAAGCATTAGATTTTTTGGTTGTTAACTCCAAATTACCCTACCTCTAGATCTTGGAGTTTCCCTTTGAATCCATATTTTTAATTGTATTTGATGATTTCCTATTAAAACTTTGTCATTGGCTCTTCACGATCTGGAATAAGCTTCGTTCCTGCTAGCTTAGAAGATGGATATCCTAATTCACGTGCTGCCGTAAAAATGAAATGAGAATTGAAATGTTTTTTTTTAAGTTATATGCCCGTGTTGGTCAAAATTTTGACCGACATGGTATTGGTCAAAATTTTGACCAACACAGGCATGGATTTTTAAAAAAAACAAATTTTTCCTTCTATAACCTGACCAACCTAAACCTTTTTAATTAATGGTCGATAATTTTTGTAGAAAAATGATGTCAAATGTACTAGTGAGTGTCAAAACTACCATAAGCATATAAAATAAAATCCTTAGAGAAATCAAGATTAGTTAAAGTAGGGGCTGATGACAAAGCCTTCTTAATTTATTCAAAACTCCTCTTTCCCTCATCAGTCCAACTGAAAGGTACATATTTCTTGAGAATAGCAGTCAAAGGCTTTAAAAAGTTTGCAATATCAAGGATAAAGTGTCTAACAAAATTTATATTCCCAATAAAACTCTGCGATCCTTTCTTATGTTTTGGCAATGATAGTTCTAGAATTGCATGAATCCTTTCAGGATCAATAGTTGTACCTTCTTTAGACACTTGGTATCCTAAAATTTTACCTTCATGAACTACAAAAACAAACATCTTTGGGTTAAGAGAGATTCCAAACTCTCTACATCTTTGTAACACTTGTCTCAGATGATTTATGTGCTGGTTTGCAACCTTGCTGTAAATAGTGACATCATCTAGGTATACTAGAATAAATTTGTACATCAGATTCCTAAAATCCATGTCCATTTCTTTCTAGAATGTAGCTCCCACATTTAATAATCCAAATGGCATTCTTCTGTAATCCATTGTACCCCATTTAGTTGTGAAAGTTGTTTTGAATTGGTTAGATTCTTTGACTAAAATTTGGTTGTAACTAGAATACCCATCTAAGAGTGAGAATCTCTCTAAACCTGAGACATATTGCAAAATTTATTCCATAGAAGGAAGATGGTGTCTATCTTTTAGAGATGCCCTATTAAGGTCTCTAAAGTCTACACAAAGTCTTATCTCTCCATTCTTTTTCCTTACTGGAACTAAATTTGAAACCCAGGATATGTGTTTGATAGGAAATATAATACCACCATCCAAGAGTTTATTCAGCTCTTTCAACATTAAGGGTTCTAACTTAGGGTTTATAGGCCTTTGCCTTTGTCTGATTGGCCTAGAATTTATCTCTAACTCTATGGTATGCTAGGTTAATTGGGGATCAAATCCTTTCAAATCAACATAATCTCATGCAAACACATAATTATATTCTCTAAATAAATCAATAAGCAATTCCTTTTCTTCAAGAGAATTAATTTTACCAACCTTCAAATACTTATCTCTAAATATCTCCACTTCTTCATAGTGATCTTCTTTGATCAACAAGCTATTTTTATTCCTCCTGAACTAATCATCAAAGTTAAAAGCTGACTCCAAGTTGACCAATCCTTTTGGAAGCTTATTAGTTTTCATCTGAATGATTTCATCTTCCATTTTCTGATTGAGTTTATCATTTTTAGAAGCTGAGAAATCTTCAATTTCAGTCATAAAACTTAAAATGTGTTCATCAGTATTAAAAACCTGCTAATTGATATCATTATCTAGGATAGATGGCCTAACAATAATTTTGACATGTGACTAATCTGATATCTATCCTTTATTTTTGGTAATTAAAAAATGAGCACCAATACCAGCTAGCCTATCAGCATGCAGATTTTTCCTTCTAGGTATAGAAATAAGGTTAAACGCATAAAAATCATCAAGAATATCAGATACTCTAGATTTGTACAACTTTAAAAGATAATTTTTAACTGCATTGATACCTCTCACCTAATTTAGTATCAATTCACTATCCCCAAATGCCCTCAAGCATTTGATTCTCCTTTTTCTTGCCTACTCTAAACCCTGAATCAGACTTTCATATTTAGCCACATTGTTAGAACATGAAAAAGATAATTTGTATGTAGCATAAAATTTGTCACCATCAGGTGAAACTAACATAACCCCTGACCAACACCATCTTTATTCCTAGATCCATCAAAATATAAATCCCATAACTGGTTAGACAATTCAGATTCAGAATATTGATCTTTAATTAGATTAGGCAAAACTACATCATACTCTAAAATCATATAGTTACCTAAACTAGCATCAAACATATCATCATTATGATCATTTCTAGTTGTCCATTCATCCAACACAATGTCAGGATACTCCTCATTTTGTGTATTATAAGCTGAATAATATTTAATGTCATCTAAATCCATAATCACACAACTTGCATTAATAGGGCTGGGATTATAAGGCTCTAGGTGATCCTTGGCCAATAGCTCTAATTTTATGGTTACCTTAGTGGTGCCATATCTAGTTCTAAAATATAGGTGAGACCAATCTAATGAGAAATAACCATCTATTTTGGTTGTAAAGTCCCTTGACAGACACATGGAAAAATAAGGTGGCACATTTATGACATAAATATCTTGAGGGATTGAGAAATTTGGACATGAGTGTAAAGTCAATCTTGCATTCTTAACAATCCCTAGGGTTTTTATTGAGGTACCATCAAGTTGGACAACTCCTTTCTCAAGAGGTTCATACTTTAAATCCAACAAATCAGCTATTTTCTTAGGCACAATAGTGCTAGTTGCACCACCGTCTACCATACAATTAAGCACTAATTTGTTTCCAATGATCAAAGAAACATAAAAAGGAGGAGGATTATTATTTGTAGGTTTCTTACCTTCCTTTTCTGTTGTCTTTTGCACATTTGCTGGCTTTTTATCAACTGTCACTGCTGATTACTTCAAATCCGCAGCCTTTTTACTCTCTTGTACTGTTGGTCGTTGAACTTTAGCAAGTTTCTTTTCTTCTTTAGGTGCCTTTTCCTAATCTTTAGGAGGCTCTGAGTTAGCCATAACCATTCTAGGAGGTTTTTTTACAACTTGTTGTGAGCTTTCTATTAACATGGACAAACCTTCTTTTAAAATTTTAGCTTGTCCTGGTATAGCTAAGGTTTCCCACATAGACAAAGTTACATTCATTTTCTTCATACTATCAACAATGTTATAGGGAACAACAAATTGTACCTTTTAAGGAGATCTAGGAGAACTTTGATCAACATACCTTTGATTTTGATCTTTATTTGAGGAAGAAGAGGACCCCTTTAAAATTAAAATTGGCGTAGGAAGAACATTTCTGGCTGACTGGTCTAATTCTAAAGCTCTCTTCTTGGCTCTAGTATTTGCTAAAATGAGTGAATCATCATTCAGGCCACAAAACTCTTCCTCTTGCCAATTTAAGTAACCAGTATCTAGAATACTCTGATTTGATTGTTGTTGAACCTCTTTAATAAGCACATTTTGTTGTGAATTCATTGAATTTTGAACCATAAGAGCCTGGTTAAGAACTCCATTGGAACATGTTGACTGATCATGAGATTGATTGCATGGAAAAAACTAGTCAGTAGCAATGTTATTCTGGATAGGAACAATATCCCTAACAGAATTAAGAGGTGCAAGATTATATTGCTTATTAGGCCTCTGATTCCAATTTTTTCAATTAGCATTATTATTCCCTTGAAATTACTGGCTATTAGCTTGATAATTGAACTGATTAGGGTATTGTGATGAGGAACCAACAAACTAATTTTGAGCTATAGAATTTGAATGTTCTTGATTCCTTTTTAGGGTCACTAATTCATTACCAAAGGACTGCAACAAACTCTCTATCTTTTGTTGGTTGTCTTTAATACTCTGCAATTCATTCAAAGGGGCAATGTAACACCATACTAAACTAAAAGATAAATATATAAAACCCATTCAAATAACATGACATAAAAACAAAATAATTTTTTTTTACTTCCAATTCATTATAATCAAATACATAAAAATTGACTTAATAAGTTTTACAAACAGAATCAAATTCTGTAATTCAACAGAGTATTCAAACATACTCTTCTTTTAAACACATTTTTTTTAAAAGTACATAGTAATTATCATCTGCTCCTAATCAGCTTCAGTGCTGTTCTGATAACTAAGAATCAGACTACAATCATTTTCCAAGAGTTTAACAGCAGTACTCAATCTTCCAAGTTCATTGTCTTATCCATCTAAAAACCTGAAAACAAAGATAAACACAACACAAATGCAAATAGGGCTTAGTCATAATGACTAAGCTGACGAAAAAATCTAGAGATCTGCATTACAAGATTAGAAACAAGAACAATAACCATGCAATTTAATAACAGACATAACTGAAAGTAAACAGCATAATTCCATTCTTTTATACAAAAATCAGCAAGTATAGTATTTCTTTTCTAACAAAAATAAACTCGCAAAGAAAATGACAAAGTGATGATCCAATAGCTCATGGGTGTCTACATAAGAATCTACGTCATGTAACCATAAGGAAACCTCGTAGTAATTCATTATGCCAGGTGAAACCATAATATTTTATCTTTTAAAATGAAACCCATAGCCCATGAATTTTAATATTAATACTTAGTTAAATAACTGATAGAAATTCTTTCCCAAAAGGATCTAGACTAGTATCAGCCGCAACTGATAGAAATTCTATCACCACAAGGTACTAGACTAGTGTCAGCCACCCAATCTAAGGATCACACTTGCATTATCTCAAAACACATGATCTAGCAATATTAACTGAAATGAAATAATCTACATTATCCAATTTCAACTAATAATGCTATTTCTATTGCATCAATAATTTAATTGAATCAACAATCAGAAATTTCCAAATAGATCAATATTTCCAAATTACCACATCATCCATAATAGAGCATTTTATCCATCAACAAAAAAATAAATTTACAATGTTTTCCCACTACTGTACTATTCAAATAATAACATTTCTTATATTGAAAGAGTAATGCATAGTAAATAATTTCGCATTGAAATCTTATCTACAATGTATTAGAGCAAGCTAATCAAATCAGATGTCCACTAAATCATTATAGTAACCTACATGAACTTAATATAATTAAATATAAATAAATTTGCTTCACAACAGATATAAATAAATTTGCTTTACATCCTGTACTATCATTTATAAGTTCTTATCGATATATATGCATATCGGCGTCCGCATATGTATATACCACAGCTTGTGCATACATATACATACTCCTGTATGTATATATTTATACGGACTTGTAAATGGTATTACGGAACAGAAAACAAATTAACTATGTTTCATTTCTATTTACAAAAATAGTAATTCTGAATAAAATTCTAATTTCTACATTGTAAATCACCATTTACAAAACTCAAGCCCATGTGTACATCATTGGACACCATAATATTTATCACAGTTTTAATAGGATACAAACTATTTTTTAATACTATTGTAACCAACCTTTTTTTTTTTTAACATACTGTAAAAAAAAAATAACAATCAACTACATTATTAACCATTGTCGACCTTCATATTGACTGATAATAAACTATTTAACATTGCCCTAAGTCCCTTTTAATTTATGTCGACAATACATGGTTTTTTCACAACTGTTAATCATTTCTATATTACTATAGTTTTAACATCTTTGGTGACAAAATGCACTACAGCCCAGTCGATAATGGACACAAATGAGAGAACTTAAAAATGAATTCAAAATTAATCATCTATATTTCGACCTGCTGCTGATAACAATAAAATTAACAACAATAGACTAATTTTAACAAACCAAAATACTCATAACTATACACCCATAAAATTGACCACATCAAATACCCCTCGGTGATACAAGACATCCTATGACTTAATAACAGGAAATTCCTCTTAAGACAGTCAACTTGCCCAAAGTATATTAAACCATTTATAGCAACCACTGTCCTAAGACAGACTCTAATTCCTATTGACATTTACGTAATAAAGTTGGCACAAAAGATAACCCTTATAAACTAAATATAATTAAAGCCATGACAGTCGACGTAATTTAATAAAGAACAAATCAATAATTAAGTTCTTGATTCAAATCAACCCTTTGACCTACAAAAAGAAAAATAGTCCAAATACTAGATCCAATACTCAAAATTTCCCTACGAGGATCCGGAGTAACATGGAGACAATGGTACAGGGTTATATAAATTTTTTTTTAAGAACAACCACCACCTGCCTGTAACAATAACCCAATAGCCAACAGAAATCTTCCTGACATGCAAAGTCGAAGGAGAGCTTAAATCCAAGACAATGTAAAATTATTTGCAAGTAAAACAAAATACAAAATGAAACTTCAAACCCACGAATTCTCTTCTTTTCCCAAATTATTCATGATTTTTTTTTCTCAAACACAAGAGAACACATTGTGACACAGGAAGCGACTATGTTTATAAACCATTTATAAATAATAGGAATACCAACACTTTTAGATCTATTCTCATTTTAGACAAGCTGTACTAATATAATATCTACCGTGAACATTTAACTTATTCTCAAGAAATGCATTTAGATAAAATTGCATGCAAAACCAGAAAGAAAATGAGAGATAAAGTTAGAAAATGTCCCTGCCTGGAAACAGTGTGGGGGTATTCCAACTTGAAGTTTTA
>BSBK01009581.1:0-63862 GCA_027943335.1 Chamaecyparis obtusa | reverse complement strand
AAACTTTGATGCATTAAATGTGTGACCTAACTTCTGATACAAAATAGTTTTCAGCTCGGTAATGTCTACTATTTCTTTTGCTCAATTAACATAGAGTTTGTTCATTAGTTTGCACTGTTGTCGGTTAACCTTGTATGGTGATTACCAATGGGTAACCAACTCACATTTCTTTTTTACCAACTATATGACATTTGTAAACTTATAACACATAAACCATGGTGCATCTTTATTCATGCAGATTTGGTATTTGTACATCATATATAAGGAACTGTATGAAAAATGTGATCATTTAAAATCTTAGTTCCATACATACCTTTGTCATCTTAAGTGGAGGTACCGATGTCACCCAATCCAATGGATGAGGTTTCACTGACAGTGTTACTTGACTCACCATTCTCATTAGATGCCTTCTTCCACATTGTGTTCCTTAACTTTGTAATATCTACAATAGTTTATCCACTCTCAAATATATGATTTTCATTAGGTGATCAATCTCTACAGTTCTTGCTTAGATGACTGACCTTGTGATAGTGCATACATGCCATTCCTGCATTTGTCCAATTTCTTGATTTTCCAATCCGATTCTTTCTGTAACATTTTTCTGCAATATGTCCATACTGACCACATACAGTACAATTATTCCATGTATTATAATCCCAAACATATTAGTTACCTTGACTCTTCGGTTGATATGGCTTTCATTGTAGTTTCTCTTTAAGTGTCCAAACTTGTGTCATTTTCACCTTGCAGTGTGTCCATGCTTATTACAAGTATAGCATATTTTCTCCTCAGTAGTATTATTAGCAATGTCATTCTTCTTAGCTCTTCATTCATAAGCTAGATGTCCAAACTTACCATAATAATAACAATATCCATTGAATTTTGGAATGACAGGAGGTTCACCTTGTGCTTTGCTTCTGCACACATTGGATGTATGTCCTGGTTTTCCATATTGGTAACATGTCATCACTTTAGGTTTCTAAGTTTGATTGTTGTTGACTTTTTCATCTTGTTGTGATGATTCTCCTTCACTGGTGTAGCCTATACTAGTTTTGCTTTCAAATCTCCTCTGATTAGTTAGGAAATCATCAATATTTTTAGAACTGTCCTTAGCTATCTTCATCATTTCATTATGTTGCTTTTGTGTCTTTTTTTCATTTCTCAATTTTTCATTATCTTCTCTAATTATTGCAACATCTTCAAGTCTTCTTGATAATTTTCCATTTACTCGGTTCATTTCTTGATTATTTGTCATCATCTGATTTGATACTTGGAAGTGACAATCAGTGAGTCTCTTGATTTCACTTTCTTTTGCTTGAAGTTGTTCAGTCATCAGTTTTCGGTCTTCAATAGCTAGATTCTGATCTTGTTCAAGTTTTCTAGCATTGTTCATGATTTCCACCATTCTCATCATTTGAGATTCATGACTGATTTGAAGTGCTTTCACTTGCTCAGATAGATGCTGATTCTTTTCAGATAAATCAGAGATTATGCTTTTAGATCCATCAGAGATGCTTCCAGAGCTTGATCCAATATGATCAAATATTTCATCAATAGGTTCTTCATGATAAATGATATCATTCAGTTGAATTGCAAGGTTCTTCCTTTCAACTAGTAATTTCTTCAGTTCTTCATTGGCTTGTTTATACTATTCCACAAACATCTATATTTGGATCTTCGGATTCTCAATAGTCTTGTCAAGTTTGTATCTCTCCATGACTTAGATATTTACCCTTCAATGGTTAGACTATTCAACAAGAGAACTGAGCTCTAATACTAATTGTTGGAATTAGGAGCGATAGGTACTGAGAGGGGAGGGGTGAATTAGTGCCTTCAAAACTTTACTTGTAAAACCATACTGATCTATAACTGAATACTATGATAACTGATCAAAATAACTTGACTACAATTGTATAAATCAATCATCTAGTTAACTTAAGAAAGTAAACAACATGAAATCAATATGAAAATCACATAACACAAGTATTTTGGTAATGCAAAAACCCTTGTTAGAAGGTAAAGACTACGGTGGGGATGACACCCACAAATTCTTCACTACTGCGGATAGAAAAGGTTTGCCTGTTAAGGCTACAAGTTTTGATCACTTATGGTGATCTTACCCTGTTAGGAGTAACATGTTAGATTAGCTAGATCTACCTAGTTATAGGATTTAAACAACACTAATGAAGTGTGTACTTGGTTAAGAGATTTACATAAGACTGTTAAGTCTACTTTATTAAGAGATTTATCAAAACTCTATCACAAATCTATAAGTGCTCATCAAAATATCACCTTATCTGTGATGGCTCTCTACTCTATTCTGCTTAGTAGCCTTCTCTGATTCTGCTCAATCTGATATCCTCTGTGCTCTATTCTGCCCAGTAAACTGATTGTCTTGAAGTTTGGCAATGTCTTCAAGTGCTCCGTGATTCATATATATTAGTTCAGCCAACCCCATAAAAATGGTGCGAACATACAAAATATATAGTGTTCTATTTTGCAACCTTAGCAAAAATTAGGTTACAAAAATAATCTTAACCCTAATAGCTACGGTGCAAAATAACCTAGATCAACTATTACAATAAGATAAACTTTACATTTAATAAGTATCTAATTACAATAAATGCTCCTCAATCTTGGTAAACTATTTTATGATCTGTTATAACTATTTGCATAGAAGAATGTGCCATTTCATATTACTATGCCATTTTTTGTGACCATCAGTAAACACTATATAATCTACTTGATGTATACTATGATTCTCGGTGTTTAATAATCATTGGTGTCGGTGTCGCTAGTGCTTGGTTAACTATGTGATGCTTGGTGTAAAAGCCTTTACCGACTACTCTATCTTACTTCTGATTACTAACCAACTCAATATAAGTAACTAACTGACCTGTTTACTATCCTTTGATACTAATGACAACCTTAAATGCTCAATAGAGATTAACATTTTACAATAAGACTATTACGTCCACTATGTTAAGAGATTTATCTATTACAAATGGTAGTAAGGAAAAATAAAAAATTTGACCCATAGATTCACAACTATCTTTGCATAAACACATCCTTTGTGTGTTCTTCTATCTTCACTTCAATTCTTCACTTTCCACTATCTTTAACAATTCATCAGATCCTTCTTTCTGAGTCAGAATCTCTTTGTTCCTTCTTCATTGCTTCAGTCGGTGACCATTCAAATTTTCAATTCGTGAGCCATTTGTTCATACAAATCCATCCTTTATATAGAAAATTTTTGCCTCTCAATCTCCTCTATTACATTTTCCTTCAATCAATCTAAACCATCTAATTCATTATACCTTGAATCTAGATCTTGGTAACACATTTTATTTTCACCTAGGAACTTGAACTTTTCTTGAAACTTGTTCCATCACTTTAACCATCTAGATCTAAGCCATAGATCATCATCATTAATTTTCCTGATTGTAGATCTCTGTACCTAACTTTCCTTTTCATCGTAACTATCCACCTCATCATAGCTAATCATTAAATTTTGTTTCAATCCTTGTATTTATTATCTATTCCTAGCTTGGTGGCTCATCCTGAATTTTGATTAATTTCGCTCAGTACCTAGAAATTTCTTGTTTGGTGCCTTGAGTTCCTCTATCTTCATCAAGTGAATTTTTCTTCTCAGTAGCCAAAACTCTTTTGCTTACTAACTTGACAAATCTTCATTACCCAGCATTATCGACTTAACATACTCATATGTTTGGTAGAAAAAAATTATATCAACATAATATAATCATTGTACAATCTGTATTAGTTTCCCAAGTAATTTCTTCAACTTCACAACATGTCATTCCTTCTTCTTCTTCTTAACTCATTCCCACTATATTATAAACTATATGATATGGAAACATAATATAAACTATAAATCAATTGCTTGACATCAATCACAAGGAAATAATTGATCTAAACTTTCTACTATCTTGTATTCCTCTTATCTTGATCAGTCTTTAGCATCATCACCATCATTTAAATAATCTCCATTCATTTCTATTAGTTATGTTAACAATCTTCCTCTTTGGCATTGATGACATCACTAACAATATTAAGTGTCCAATTGATGATGGTAACATTTCACTGTCAATCTTATACTCCCTTTGATTTGTAACTTCTCTTTTTTGATGTAGCACAACACTCTCTGTTAACAATAAATCCAATTACAAGACAAATAACATAGATTTGAAACCTTCAATAATTTTCCATTCATCACTGACTGCCTCTACAATTCGCTGCAAACTCTTAAGTAACCAAAAAACCTAGAAAATCAAGAAATCCAAAAATTACCCTTTTTGGGAACTTTTCCCAAACTTGTTTTTTTGCCATTTTTGGTAATTTTCAAAACAACACCTAAATATCTGATTTTTTTCCTAAACATGTCCTCGACTGAGTTAGAATGAATTGCCAACTAATATTCCAGATTTGAAACATAAATTTGGATTTATTACAAAAACATAACTTTCTAAAAACTATAGAAAAAACACTAAAAGCTGATCTCGAAGCCCTAGATGAAACTTTCAGCTCCTAAAAATGTATTGAAATGGACCCCAATTGATCTAAGATCCATTGGAAAAAAAAATTCCACCTCTTGAGGCATGCACCCGAAAAATTTCAGCAAAAACCCAGACCTGAGTCAAAAGTTATGACCTCCAGAAGTTTTTGTATTAGATTATGACCTGCAGAAGGTCCAGCATCATTTTTCTATTCATATTCTCCCTCTTTCACTATTCCTCTTTTCCATTAGTAGATCTTCTTTATTATTCAATGACTCTCTCCCTTTGCATTATTCATCAGCTTCTTTATCAGTTTTATCTCCCTTCATTATCAATTTCATCTCCCTGCTTTACAATAATGCCAAAGACATTTAATCTTCTAAAAAATTCTGTTAGGAATTACATTATACCTAAAATGTATTGCTCTCTCATTGTAGCCATAAAATTCTTTACATAACTTTAGACTTCACCTAAAGAGTGAACACTAGAATCAACTCACAAAATAGATATTCTAATGAATACTTGAATTGATGGAGCATGCATCATGCCTTAGTGAATATTGGATAGGGGAGGAACCCCTAACTTACCTCATAGATACTCAAAAACATCCTACGGTAGTGCTTTGGTAAATATATCAGCTATCTATTCTTTAGAATTCACATACTCCAATGTCACATGCTTATATTGTACTTTCTCTGTCATGCCCCTATCTACTTCTGGCTTGGATTTTCTTTTATTTTGCATCTTTATTTAGTTCCACTAGGATGGATTAATGTCTTGGTTCAGATTTGTTATGATCAGACTCTTTTGGTTAGAAGTAGATTATAACTTTGTTCTAACTTTGATTTATATCTTAGACAGATTAGGGATATTTAGTTGGGCTATTAATTGTTAATTTTGGTTAGACTATGACATTGGATTTAATTTAATATCTACAGAAACTGTCTTTTCTAAATTATCCATTTCTCTATTGACTTAGGTGCTTGGAAATTTGTGTTACTTGGAATAAGGATGAGGAATTCTTATACTACAATTAAGCTTTCATTTATGAGGATTTCGATGTTATATTGGTCTGTTATTGTGAAGGAAAATATGGTTAATTTTATGTTTAATGCTAGTGTATAAATGATTTTATTATGTTAGCATTTATTTAGTGAAAATTGAAATTTAAATGGATATTAATAAGTCTTTTATGTTAGAATGAGTTAGTAGGAAGATATGTGTTAAAATAAAAAGGGTTTTAATAATATCCTAACTTTTTTTTTGTGTTATGGTTAGCAAGTTAAAAGTAGTGAATTGTTAACATTGGTTATGGTTTGGGATTCTCCCTATGGTGTCGTGAACTTGGATTAATATGGCTATGTTATAATATGTTCACTATGCCAAGTTAGTTGTTTCTGCTATGTTCGAATATGTAGTGGGAAATTGGTTGTTATTTGCTCATGTGAATTGCTTTGAGCATGGGTAAGTGGGAGTTCTCGGTAAGTATGTGTACTGCTGGACAGCTGTCACTGTGTTAAGTAAAGGTGGCAGTGAAAGATTAGTTTGGGCTTTAATGTAGCTACAACATGTTTATGGGAATTCAATGACTTCAGTTCGCTGTCGGTCATTTGCTTTGGAAAGGTTTTGTTTCTCTGTTGTGGTAATGGGTTTGATGCCTGGAAAGGTTGCGGAAATGGAGTCATTCTATTCAGATTTGAGAGGAATATGGTTGTTTACTTGTGCATTATTAATGGGGATTCTCCATTTTTCATTTCATGGTTCTATTTTTGGTTTTCGAGCTATCTTTTGGAAACACTATTTGGTTTTGGTGCTTATGAAACGAGCTCTGTCACGGGGTGCTCGGTTTTGTTGCTTGGTTCTTGGTCTTTCTCAATGGGTTTGGCTTTGTTGAGAAAGGAGTTGGTTTTGGTGTAGCTCACCAGTTGGGAGTGAGGTCTTTGGCTTTGACTTCGAGTTCAGAACACCCACTCTGTTATTAAGGCAGGGGCATTCTCTAACTCTACTCTTGCTATCTTTATGAATCTGGTTATAAAATTCATTTAAATGGTTATATATTCTGATTATGCAATGTGATTAAAAGGTTATTGTGTACTATAGAAATGTCTTTCAATATGTATGTGGTTTGCACATTGCAGTGTAAAGTTCACTATGTGATAATTGGTATTTCAGTGTATGTTTTTGGTTCAGTTGTTTAGAATATGGTTTTTGAGTTTGTCATAATGGTGATACTATTTTATAGAAGTATGGTAGCGTAAGGTTTTCTAAGTTTGAGAGGGGTTTTGTGTGTTTCACTAGTTCATACCAGTTTTCATGATCTTAGCAGTGGGAACGACTACGGTTTGTGTAAGGAAGTGGCAATGGAGAGTGAAGACTGTGAAGTTGTCATCTCTCTACCACTAGTTTTGTTTACCGAGCTTTGGGAATGTTATTTTGAATGAGATTAGTTTGTTCTAGTGTTTTTATTGGTCTTGTCGCCAGGTATTTGGTTTGAGTATTCTGGTTATGTGGCATTCTCTAAATGGTATAGTTGTTGGGTTTAGAGGTTCCTAGGTTAGAATGAGTGTGTAACCATGGTGAGAAGCTTTCTTGGCAATGTTGGAATATTGAGTGAATTTGTAGTTTGTACCTGAATTCATATTGTTTAGTTGATAGTTATTTTGTTTAGTAACACAGCTAATGTTTGTTGTAATACCAATGTTCGAATGTTGTATTTCTTGTCTTGTCGAGCATTGGTATAGGGAAGTTTTGATAAGTCATGGTTAGAGATTCTGTAGAATGCATCTCTCTATCTATGAGTTGTAGTATTGGACTCAAGAGATGGAGATTTGGTCACCATGAGGTTTGTAGGGAATAGTCATTATATGCTATAAGTATCGGTCTCTGGTGCAAGTGGTTGATATGAATGTTCTCTATTCTATGTTCTAGATGGAGGTAATTAGGTTTCGATTACTATTACTACAGCTATTGTTTATGAGGACTGCTGGGTCTGTTGGTAAATTCTATTAGGTATCAAGTTCTTTTGGATGATCATGTTGTAGCAGGAAAAAGAACATGGTATTGTTTCTTGGTGCTATGGTATTCTCGGTTGATGTGGGGTTTATTATGGAAATCTCTGTTGTCACATTATTTCTTTCATAAATTCAATTTTGACTTTGGTCTGAAGGTTTTTTGATGGCTACTGTTGCAGTATATTTGCTGTCTATAGAATTTTTGGAGTTGTATCAGTAACTGATAATTGATATTTAGATTGGAATATATGATTTCATGTTTTTTGATTGTTTTACAACTTTGATGTAGGGCTATGTACTCTATTTTAATACAAGGGTACATAAATATATATATATATATATATAATATATATATATATATATATATATATATATATATATATATATATATATATATATATATATATATATATATATATATATATATATATATATATATATATATATATATATATATATATATATATATATATATATATACACATACATTTATATACTTATAGGAACATATATGTATATACACGTACCGTGAGTGTATATACATATGTATAGATATGTGTGTGAGCCTATAAGTATGTGCAATCATATATATATATATATATTTGTAGGAATGTATATGTATATATGTATATACACGTATCGTGAGTGTATATACATATGTACATATATGTGTTTACGCCTACAAGTATGTACACAAGTGACTTGGTAACAGAGATAATAGAATTGATCTAATGTATTTTTAATACTGGCGGTAATGATGGAGTTAATGTGTAATTCGGTATTATTCTTTGGTATTAAAGTTGATTGTTAACTTTCTATGGATACACAATAAATCTGTTAGTTGGAATGTGACAGAAGAATAGGATTGTATCTTAGGTGTTATTATTGGCAATAGAATCGGATGTTTCCATTTTTTTGTTATTAAAATTGCAATTAGATATTATGAATTGGATATTAATATTGTTGAAGTTTTCTAGGAATAGCATTGGAAATTTTGCTTAAGTTATTCTTTGAGTGACGAAAAGAGGATGCTTGTTGTGGCTATTTTTGGAAAGTGGTTTCATGGATGTATGTGGAAATTTTTAAATGGTTGTTTTCAGTATTATGGATTCAGATGTTAAGTATACATGAGTAGTGATAATAGATATATGCTTTGTCTTTGAATGCATCACCAAATTTTTATATATGTTTATTGCATTGGTATTATCACAATAAATTGTAACTGGATCACTAACCTCTTCATGCATACCTTCAAGTAATTTTTTGATCCACACAATATTAGAACAATCCATAGCCACAACAACATACTCAACTTTGGCAGTAGATTGTGAAATACAACTTTGTTTCTTTCTTAACCATGTCACTATCCTTTCTCCTAAAAAGAAAGCTCTTCCACTTGTACTTTTTCTATCATCAATATTTCTAGCCCAGTGAAAATCAATATACACATTAAGATAAGAATATCCTCCTTTTGTGTATAATAAACTAAATTCTTCAGTCCCTTTCAAATATCTGACTATCATTTTCACTCCAGACATATGTGTCTCTTTTGGGTTAGCTCAAAACCTTGCCACAATACCTACTAAATGTGTAATAGCAGGCCTACTATGGACAACATATTGTAGTTTACCAATCATGGATAGGTAAAGTGTCTCATTTACTTCCTTTTTGTCATGTTTCTTTGACAATTTACAACTAGTAGCCATCAATATTCCTAATGGTTTAGATTCTTCCATATTGAATAATTTTAGGATCTCCTTGATATAATTTAATTGTGTGATGTCGATACCATCCTTAACTTAGTGAATTTTAAGTCCATTAAAGAATTTAATCTCTCCTATTATAGACATCTCAAATTCCTTTCTCATTTATTCAGAAAATGATTTAGAGATTATCTCATTTCCAAAAAATATAATGTCATCAACAAATATCTCTACAATCAAAATCTTATCAGTACTGTCACATTTCTAATATAAATTGTTGTTATCACTTGTCCTTTGAAATCCAATATTAACTAAATAAGAGTGTAATATTTCATACCATGCTCGAGGTGCTTGCTTCAATCCATAGAGTGCTTTATGTAGTTTGCAAACCATATCCTTGTCAGAATTATGAACAAATCCTTCAGGTTGTTCAATGTACACTTATGTTAGATACGTAAGAGGAGGGGTGAATCAATTAAGTCCAATTATCCTAAAATCCAAAACCTCTCAGATGTATATATTAAAACTTTTCAATCAAATAATCAACTTGGTAAGATATTAACTGTGCCTTTCTCTTCATCTACCGATTACCAATAAATTAAATACTATGTTCACCAATCTATCCAGTTATAGAAATCTGCAAAGTAAAATAATAATTCAACACATCATATGTACATATAAAACATAGATTTTTAATGTGGAAACCCTGTTAGGGGAAAAAAAACCTAGGGTAGGTAACCCAAAATAATTCACTCTTCTGAAGTGAGCTCGGTCAGGAGCCAACCCTATTAAATGTTACAAAACACACTATGAGGTGTGACCTGGTTAGAGGATTTATCACTAATAGTTCTCCTTTGACCAATCATTCACTATGGGATCAACAATAAAACAATCAACATTTACTGAATGTCATATTGAAATATAAAGACTATTAAAGCCCACTCAATTAATAAATTTATCTATAACAATGATTAAACTAATATAGTAATGATATGCTTCAAATACAACTTTGATTTCCAGATTTTCAAATCTATGCTAAGCTAAAAATTCCTCTGATCAATAATCAATTCAACATAAGTGTTTCCTCAACTCTATTTTTCTCAGTATATGCTTTCACTGACGTTCAGTGTTGTTTGTAGTTTTCTTGGTTTTGTCTTCAACCAGCTTGATTAGTGTTGCATGAATACAATCTTTTTCATGTGAATTCTCCTACAAAATCAAGAATCCCTCTGACTCAATAATGAATCTCATGTCTCTTTATATAGACATCATAAACCATTTTTCTTTCATGCATATATTTTACCTCTTAATCTTCATCGTTCATATTTCTGGTTTAACCTTCCTCAGTAGTTGTGATATTAACACATTTCATTCTCCTGGAATCCATCAACTTTGAATTTTGTCAATCGTTTGATCATCACAACAAACATTATCTTCTACCTCAGAATTATAAACAATTGTCCAGCTCATCATTTTCAGTCGACTGTTATAAGCTCCATTTATTCCTTTCACTTTGTCAATACCAGAATGTGGCAGTGATTATTATCTTGGTTAATACCATACCTGATATACACTACACTTTCTCAGTGTATACATAAATCTTCATTTATCGACCAAAAAAACTTGTTCAGTCTTGATCTTCAATACATAATAGAATAATATAATACAATTAAGTCCTCAACATAATGCCATAGACTCATCAATAAGTTACCCAATGTATACTATATCTATATGTTTCTTATCCATCTCATTTTCATGTAGATATCTCATTCCTTTACCATTTTCATTCCTTATATGTTTGTAACCATCATGACAAGTATAGGAAAAACTAGTTGACATCGATGACAATACGTTAACTGATTAATTTTCTTACATATACTTTAGTATCTTGGTGATTATCAATCATTGTCTTTCAATTCTCCATTCCATTGTCAAACATTCCTTGAGTATATTCAATAATTTGTAGGTTATCAATCTCTCCCTTTGGCATTGATGGCAACACAATATGAAATATGAATACCAAACATCTATTCTACAACTCTGTAAGTAAATGTTGTAACTCAGTAAGCTCTTCCTAGCTTGTATATTTAATATATTTAATCACAAACACAACATTTATACTCCATGGAGACTCTCCCTATAGATTTAGTCTTCTTCAGGTGTGTGTGTATATTCTTCTCTCCTTATTTTCTTCTCTCCCTTTAGATAAATATTTCATTGATTCATATTCTCTCCCTTTGACAAAAATTCTAAAAAGAATAAACATCTCTTTAGTAGCCAAAATATTATATCTGGTGTTTGGTTAAGATCAAGTACCTTTAATGTACTAATCTGCAGTGTTAGTTTGGTTTTACTGTAGCTTTCACAACCTTAGGAAACCTAAAGCATGAACAATATGCATCAACATCATTTGATATTCTGATAAAGTATACGTTGATGCAACTTCTTGATCACTTGGTGACTGACAGACAATGGATGGACCCCTAGTCTAGTCCTCAAGTACTCAAATGTATCCTTAGGTAATGGTTTAGTAAATATATCTACAATTTGTTCTTTTGATTTCATAAATTCTAATTTCACTTGCTTTTTTTATATGTGTTCCCTCAAGTAATGATACTTTATAGATATATGCTTTGTCTTTGCATGAATCACTAGATTCTTAGAAATTTTTATAGCACTTATGTTATCATAATATATTATCATTGGGTCAGTGATCTCTTCATTCATACCTTTCAAAAGTTGTTTTATCCATGTAATATTTGAATAATTAGCAGCAACAACAACATATTCTTCTTTAGTAGTGGAATGAGAAATGCATCCTTGTTTCTTGCTTATCCAAGTAACTAGTATTTCTCCCAAGAAGAATGCTCCACCAGTAGTTCTCTTTCTATCATCAATGTTTCTAGCCCAATCCGCATCTGTATAAACTTTTAGTTTGAAATTTCCCTCTTTCTTGTACCACAAACCATAGTTTTTAGTATTCTTCAAGTATCTCAAAATTCTTTTTACAATATTCATATGTGATTCTTTAGGATTAGCATAAAAATATTGCTACAATTCCAACTACATGTGCCATATCTGATCTATTATGCACAACATACATCAACTTTCCAATCATTGATCTGTATAGTATTTGATTTACCTTGATTGACTAATCATCCTTTGTTAATTTTCATCTGGTGACCATAGGTGTACTGACCGGTTTTGAATCTTCCATACCAAAGGTCTTCAACACTTATTTTATGTACTTTTACTATGTAATGTATATGCCTTCACTTTGTTGTAAAATTTTCAAGCCAAGAAAGAATTTAATCTCTCTAAACATTGACATTTCAAATTCTTTTCTTATTTCATCAAGAAATGATTTTCATAGATTATCATGTCCTCCAAATATGATATCATCAAAAAAAAATTCAGCAATAAGAATCTTATCATCAATTTCACCTTTCAAGCATAAATTGTTGTTGTTACTTGTTCTAACAAATCCAATACTGATAAGATAGGAAAATAGTCTTTCATATGATTCTCTCGGTGCTTGTTTCAATTCATATAGTGCTTTGTGCAACTTACATACCTTATTTATCTGATTATGATCAACAAAACTTTCAGGTTATTCAATGTATACCTCTTATTCAAGTATTCCATTCAGATGTGAAGATTTGACATCCATTTGATAAACTTTAAATCCACTGTAAGAAGAATAAGCAAGCAATATTCTCTAACTCCTTCAAGTCTAGCAACTGGTGCAAAAGTCTCACCATAATCAATACCTTCTTCTTGTGCATAACCTTTACATACAAGTCTTGCTTTATTCCTAGCGACTTCTCCATTTTCATTCAACTTGTTTCCGAATATCCATTTGGTTCTAGTTATATTCTTATTATTCAGTCTTGGTATCAATGTCCATTATTTTTTTTTTCAGTATCTGCTAAATTTCTTCATTCATGGCTTTAATCCATTCATCATTTTCATGTGCATCTCCAATAGTTTTAGGTTCAAATTCACAAACTGAGCATGTTTTGTTTCTTAACTTACTTCATGTCATCATGCCAACTTTCTTGTCTCTAATAATCTGATTCTATGGATGGTGTCTCCTCACATATTTTACAAGTACAAGCTAAGTTCTTTGTTCTTCATTTTGTTCTTCACTCGGTGTAGGATCAACATCTTCATCAGTAATTGTTTCATAATTCTTAGTCTGTATAGGTTGATGCTCGGTATCATTAACCCATTGCTTAGTAATTAGAGGTTGTTGCTTAGGTATAATGTTAGGTTTCTCAATGTAAGTAAATCTACCATAATCTTTTGGTTCTTTTTTTCTTTCTTCATCATTCTTCCAAACAAATTCATCAACTCTCACATTTTCACTTTCAATCATTTTGTTAGTAACCTTATTTAGACATTTGTAAGATTTTATTTTAGTATAATATCTTAAGAATATTCCTTCATCACCTTTTGACAAAAAATTCCCATTTCTATCATCATTCAGAATGTAACATCTACTTCCAAATATTTTGAAATAATGTACATTCGGTGTGTATCCATACCATAATTCATAAGTTGTCTTATTTGAATCTTTCTTCAGTTGAACTCGGTTCAATATGTATACATCAGTACTAAAAGCTTCTCTCTAGTATATCTATGCAACATCCTTTTCAATCAGTAATGTTCTAGTACAATCAATAATAAATCTATTCCTCCTTTCACTAATTCCATTCTTCTATGTTTTCCTTGGTGCAGAAACTCATCTCTTAATTCCATGTTGATTAAAAAAGTTAGTGAAGTCATCAAAAATAAACTCACCACCTCTATCTAATCTCAAGTATTCTAATTCTTTTCCACTTTATTTTTTTTACTTTAGATTTAAACCATTTAAACATCTTAAAATCTTCAAATTTTTCTTTCAAGAATATGACACTCATCATCCTAGAGTAGTCATCAACAAACAAGATAAAATATATATCTCCATAATAACTCTAAGTTCTCATAGGACCACACAAGTTGGTATGAAACAACTCCAAAATAGCATTAGATGAGTAGTTTTTGTCTTAAAACTAGATTTTGACAATTTTCCCATTTGACATTGCTTACACATATCATGGTCAGGTTTACATAACCTTGGTAAACATCTAACACTCCTTTTCCTACTGATCTTAACCATTTTGTCAAAATTCACATGACATAACCTTTTGTGCCATAACCACACATCTTCTATTTTAGTGAATAAACAAGAATTTTTAGCATTATCAAGATAAAATAGATTACCTTTAGGTTGATCACCAATACTGACCAACTTTCCAGTCTCATCATATATTTTCACCTTTCTATTCTCAAATGCAACTCAGTGACCTATGTTATTCATCTATGCTACACATAATAGATTATAATTAAGTCCCTTCACCTAATATGCATTCTCACATCTGATCTTATTGTTCAACAATATAGACCCTTTTCCTTTTACTAGACAAGGTGTATCATTTCCCATTTTAACAGATCTACCATTATAATGTTCAAGGTATTCAATTTTTATTCATCACCAATCATATGATGTGTACAACCACTATCAATAATCCAAGTATCATTCTTGCTAACTTTAGAAATAAGTGTTGTTTCAACATACCTTTCTTCTTCTTCTAAATCTTCTTTCAAAGATACAAATACCACCTCAATGTCTTCGTCAGTGTTGGTGTCAGTGTCATCATCATCATCTTAAACAAGGTAACATTCCTTCTTGCATTTGCCTTTATAATCATGGTTCCTTCTTCTGTCATATTGTGGGTTGCCTTCGTGTTCTCGGCTATCTCTTCTGTCCAACTTACTTTCACTAGATCTTTCATTGTCTTTCTCATCATCCTTCATTTTATGATATCTAGGTACAATGTGGCTAATCTCTTTATAGTTAAAGTATACCAAAGGTAGTTTTCCTCTATATCTTCCTTTACCTTTCTACAGTCTTCTAGCCATTAATGCTTCAAGATCATCAAGTTCAGCCTCATCACTATCACTATCACTCTCATTTCTTATCATGTGTTTACTTCTTGATTTAACAATTTTCAAGAACGACATAAATGAAGACTCAACAATAGGAATAAAACTATTATCAAATTTACTCAACTCAAAATTAGTTAGTCTACTGATAAGACTATCAAGTGTAAGATGATTACCTAGAGCTGATCTTCTTGGAGATTTTCTAGCAAGCCGGTGTTGACTATATGTTTGTCATTGATGACAATATATGGTAAGTAGCATCTAATGAAGTTTTATGTAGAGATCCTTGAGCATATGTTGTTTAGTTATTTTATCAACATGATATCATAGACGCAAAGGTTGATTCTGAGGGTAGGTAGTTGTGTAGTTGTTTGTATCAGTAGTGTTCCTGACAGTGTTATAGGTAGAGTTCTATATGTGATTCATAGTATGATTATGATAGAGCTTTGCATGTTTATAATTATGTTGTATATATGTTTTTAAAGCTATGATCATGGATGCATAGTTATTTATATAGTTGAAGTTGAGTTATGATGTTTCTATTTGCAAGTTATAATTTTTGGAGTTTATTTGATGGAGTTGACATTGTTTATATTATTTTAGTAGTTGTGCCTATCATTATGGTATGCATGTTTGGTTAAGAGTACATAATGTATTTCATCTTCTAAGTAAAGTTTTAATTAATTTGGTCGAGCCGACAGTGTGAAGCAACATGTCTACTCATATTGAGTTGTGCGGTCCTTTTTGTGTTGCGTGCTTGGTTTAGCCATTGGAGATATTGTTGGAGATTTGTAGTGTTTCTCTAATATGATTTAAAGAAGGTTCTAATAGGCCAACTTGATTATATCTATTGGAGAAGACTACTTATAGCCAGTCAGTTGTGGTCTTTTAGAAGAGAAGAAAGAAAATGGAGTGAAGAAAAGAGCAAAGTAGAAAGTGTGAAGTATTGGGCTAGTAAAGCTATATGTGAAGAAGTAGAGAATGTATTCTATCCATTACAACTTATCAAGACAATAGGTATAATTCAAAGCTCACCAAGATCTAGATATAGTGTGTATCTATTGTGAAAAAGGTTGTAGCCTTCACCATTTGAGCAGTATGCTCCTGGATAGTGTCTCCTCACCCGTAACAGGGTTATTTATAAAAGACTCCTAACAGGGTCTGACCTTTGTCCAGGTCACTATACTTCATGCATTGTAAAGATCAAATCCTAACTGGGTTGTAAGATCTTCTAATAGGGATCATTATAGTCTAGTGCAGTTTATAGTGGGTTCTAATTCCCACCAAGGTTTTTACCTATTTGGGTTTCCCCGTAACCAAAATTATGGTGTTGTGTTAAGTGTTATCTTATTGTTTATGTGCTTAATTTTATTTTGTACTTAATCGGATAAATAATTAAATCTTGTAGATAACTGATTCACTACCCCTCTCAGTTATCTCTTGGGACTATTCCTAACAATTGGTATCAGAGCCAAGTGCCTCAGAGAGAAATTATAACATCTTGAGGTTGATCAGATGGCATTTTTTATAAATGAAAGTCCTAAGTTTGATGGAGAGAATTATCTATACTAGAAGAACAAAATGATAACACATTTTCAGTGCATTAGTTTTGAAATTTTTGAAGTAGCTAATCAAGATGTTCAAATTCCCTCTCTAAAAGATCTTGCAAAAGATGATGCAACTATTAAGAAAAAGGAAATGTTCACTCAAAATGCAATTTCCAAAGAATCCCTTGTCAATGCCCTATCTAACAGTGAGTTTTTAGAGATCAAGAAAGTAGATAAAGCCTACAAAATATGGAAGTATCTAGAAGACATGTTTAAAGGAGATATCTAGGCCAAGAATGCATGTAGAAAGACATGGAAGAAAAGATATAATACTTTGGAGATGCTACCTGAAGAGAACATCAGAGCCTACAAACAAAGAATTAATAAAGCAATTACAAGAATCATGAACAATGGTGGAGAAATTTTGGAACAAGACATAATGGATAAATTGATGACTACTCTGACAATGAAATATGAAAGGAAGATAAACATCCTAGATGAGACTATGCAGTTTTCAAAATATTTCAAAAGAGAGACCTTAATCAGCAAGATTTCAGCATTTGAGATATCAAGATTAAAGACATAACCTAAAAATGAAATAGCATTCAAAGCCTTAGTCCATGGTAAGAAATCCTTGAACACTTCTGGTAATTTTGATAATGAAGATGAGGATAAAGAACTAGTTGAATTCATTTCTATGGTTGCTAAGAATGAAAGAAAAGGAAAAGGAAAATATGAAGGTCAGTTACCATTCAATTTTTTTTCATGTAACAAGATTGGTCATTTTGCATCTAAGTGTCCTACAAGACTCAAGAAGTTCAAAACAAATTTCAAACCTAAGTATACAAAAGAATGTTACTATGCTAAAGATGGAGTATCAGATGAAATTGGATTTATTGCAATTGAAGACATGAAAAAAATGTTTGATGAAGTGGATATTGAAGATGAAAAGAAAGCACAGGAGCTAGCATTAATTTCACAAGCAGACATCAGAACATACTGGATCATTGAGAGTGGTTGTTCACATCACATGACAAGAGATAAAGATAGATTTGTACATCTGGATAACTACAAAGGCGACATGGTTAGAATTGGAGATAAGACTCCTAAAAACATTATAGGTAGAGGAGCTATAAATTTGGATGTAAAGAATAAAACTGATGATTTTCTATATGTTGATGGTTTACAACATAACTTATGAAGTGTTGGACAGTTGCTCGCCAAAGGATATCAGTCGAAATTCAGAAATAATAAGTGCATCATTAATAACAGAGTAATTATTTGATTAGGTTCAAAGACAAAAGGTAATGTTTTTCAGCTTAACTCTGAAGCAAGTTGTTTTGTTGCTAAAGTAGATGATAGTTGGATATGGCACAAAAGACTATGTCACATCAAATTTGACAATATAGTAAAGATAAGCAATATAAAGGTAGTAAGAGACCTCCCTAGTATTGCAAAACTAGTTGATACAATATGCAAGGAATGTGTGATGGGAAAACATGTAAGGAATTCATTCAGAAGCAAGCATAATTCAACAAAGAGAAAATTGGATCTAGTGCATACAGAGTTATGTGGACCAACTCAAACAAGATCATACTATGGTGAAAGGTACTTTATTTTGTTTGTTGATGATTATTCTAGAATGATGTGGGTTGCATTCTTAAGAGATAAATCTAAAGCATTTGAGAAGTTTGAGATATTCAAAGCTAAATTTGAAAATGAGTCTATATTAAAGATAAAATGTTTGAGATCATATTGAGGAGGAGAGTTCACCTCTGACAGATTTTATGAGTATTGCGAAGAAAATGGGATAAAGAGACAGCTAAGTGCACCTAGAACCCCTCAATAGAATGGAATTTTAGAAAGAAGAAATAGGATCATACTTGACACAACTCGCACTATCATGATTGAAGGAAAAGTTGCACACACCTATTGGAGAGATGCAATCAATACTGTAGTCTATACTATGGACAAAATCCAATTAAGGCCAGGTGCAGACAAGACTCCTTATGAGCTATGGTTTGGGAATTTATCTACAATAAAATACTTCATAATGTTTAGAAGCAAGTGTTATATCAACAGAAATGAAGCTATTAGGAAGTTTGATGCAAGAAGCGATCAAGGTATTTTTCTTGGTTACTCTACTAAAAGAAAAACTTATAGATGTTTTAACTTAAGATTGAAGAAGATCATTGAAAATGCACATGTAAAGATTGATGAAAATTTTATGATTCAAGAGAGATATCATGATTATGCACCTATGATTGAAGAAGAACATAGACCTACCAGTAGAGAATAAGTTGTTGAAGAAATGTTTGACAACATTGATGTATTATTTAATGAACCTGAAACAAGTGAAGAAGAATCACAGAAGATGGATGAGAGAGTCACACCTAATGTTCCAAAATTAACATCTATATACCATTCAAAAGAAGATATCATTGGAGATTAGAACAAAAAAGTCATGAAAAGATCAAATGCAACAACAGTCAATGAAGCAGTATGTTTACTTTTGTAAATTGAACCTTTAAGTGTTGAAGATGCATGTAATAATTCAGATTGGCATGAAGCAATGAAAGAAGAATTAGATAAAAAATTTAAGAATGATACATGGGAATTTGTCCCTAGGCCTAGTGACAAAAATGTGATTGGAACCAAGTGGATATTCAGAAACAAGATGAATGAAGATGGAACAGTAGTAAGAAACAAAGCAAGACTAGTATGTAAAGGATATGCACAGAGAGAAGGAATTGATTATTCTGATACATTTTTCCTTGTAAAAATATTGGAATCCATAAATTTATTTCTAGCCTATGCAACATTCAAATACTTTAAAGTATATCAAATGGATGTCAAGTCAACATTCCTGAATGGAGGGTTGAAGGAAGAAGTCTACATAGAACAACCTAAAGGATTTAGTTTATCAAACAACTCAATATGGTATGAAGACTGAAGAAAGCCCTCTATGGACTTAAGAAAGCCTATAGAGCATGGTATGAAAGACTAGATGGTTACTTGACAAAGATTGGATTCAAGAAAGGAGCATCAAATTGTAACTTATTCATATGAGAGACACCTGAATGATTATTACTAGTTGATGATTTTGTTGATGACATTATTTTTGGTGGTAATGACAAGCTTAGTGAAGATTTTGCTAAAGAGATGCAAAGTGAATTTGAAATGAGTATTATTGGACCTATCAAGTAATTTTTGGGATTAAATGTGAAGCAGATAGACAAAGTTATTTTCATTAATCAATCTAAGTATGTAAAAGAGATATTGAAGAAATTCAAGATGGATGATTGCAAGCTAGTAAGCACCCCCATGATAATAGGAAGCACACTTTTAAAAGATGATGACTCTACAAAAGTTGACAAGACTTTATATAGGTCTATGATTGGTAAACTCTTATATCTTACTCAATCTAGACTAGATATTTCTAATGTAGTTGGTATTGTTGGAAGATTTGTAGCTGAACCTAAACAAATTCATCTTATGGAAGTGAAGAGGATATTCAGATATTTCAAAGGAACTATAGACTATGGTTTATGGTATCCTAATTTGGTGAATGTATAACTTCATGTGTATACAGATGGAGATTGGGAAAGTTGCGTTGATGATAGAAAGCACACCTCAGGAGGAGTAGTATCTCTTGAAGATAGACTAGTTACTTGGACAAGAAAGAAGAAAAATTGTATTTCTTAGTCCACAGTAGAAGAAGAGTATGTAGTAGCAACATTAAATTGTTCTACAATTGTGTGGATCAAGTAGATGATAAAGGATTTTGGAATCTAGATTGATTATCCTATTTGTATTCATTGTGACAACACTAGCACTATCAATATGCCAAGAAACCCTATGATGTATGCAAAGAAAAGTCACATTGAGATAAAATATCACTTCCTAAGAGAGAAAGTTGCAAAGAAAGAAGTAAAATTGGATTGTGTGAGTACTAAAGAATAGTTAGTAGACATATTCACAAAGCCTTTATCGAAGGATACATTTGAGTATCTTAGGGAGAAGATGGGAGTAATTCCATTCCCTGGATCTGATTAGAGTTTGCAGTAGTGCATTAGTCCTTAGTGACTGATGAATGGTTGACTACTCTACTTCAGGACTAGTACCTATACCTAATTGTTTTTGGCATCCTTTGTCATTGATATCAAAGGCAAAGTATATATATAGTCATGAAAAAATAACAGTTGATCTATTCTAAGGAGTATGAAGTAAGGGGGAGTATAAGGCTAGATAATGTAGCAACATATATTCAGAGCATTCAACAGTAGATGGAGAACTAATTTTTGAGAGAGTTATTGTTTAGGAAATGGAGAATATTATAATATTATTATACTTTTGGATTGGTGGTGTTTTTCATTTCATATGTTTCTGAATAAGTGTAAAATAGATTCACCTCTATTTAGATGTAAAGGAAGGGGGGAAATATGAAATCTATTACCAAACCCAAATTCCCAAAGAAGAGATCCAATTTGATCAACCAAGAGGTTAATAAACAATTGAATCAATTTATGGAGAATATGGAAGAGAGAGAGAGAGAGAGAGAGAGAGAGAGTAAATCCAATATTTCCCTATTGAAGGAATTTATGCTTGAAATATAGAATAATTGAAATACAAATACTAACCTCAAATTAGGGCAGATCTATAAAATGTCAAATTTTGATGTATGTTTATACTTTCAAGCAATTCTGAAATCTATTCCGAATTGGAAATGCCAAGACAGAGAAAACCTAGAAATCTTTCTCCAAGATGAGCTCAGGTTGGGTTTGACCCTCATAAAAGGTCAAATACTACATTCTTTATTTGAAGTCCAATTCAAATTATGTTCATAGATCTCAAAAATTTTTCGAAAAGGGTATCCAAATTTGCTCTCAGATCCAAAATTCCGCACCTGTACCTACAAGAAAATGAGGGTTTTTTTTGTTTGGTTGAGGGTTTTTTCTTGGTCAAACCCCAATTTGGAATCAACCTTAATATTGAAATTGAAATAAGAATGCTAGCAAGTAGTAGAAAAGGATCTAACAATGAAGCTATGCAATTCAATAGATATGTAATTGTATTTTGAATGTAAACAAGTATATTGATATGAAAGATTGAACAAAACAATAAATGTAAATCAAACCTCCATGATTGTATGCTTGGAATCCACCATAAAAAATGAAATGGATCTTGAAGATGAACAAAGGGTCTTCAAGGAAGATCACACCATCATGATGGCTAGATCTAGGGTTTAAATTATGAATCTTGAATGCTTGAACCAAATCCCTTCAATGGCTTAAATGCTTGAATCCTTAATCTTCAATGGAGAACTTGAATGGAGAAGAGGACTTGAATTCTTGAATGGATGCATTATTGATCACCTTGATAGCTTGCACATGAAATTTCTTGATTGTAGATGTGTTCTCACAAAACTTGATGGATAAAATGAGAGAGGAAGGCCTCCTTTTATAGTGATTTAGGGCACAATCCTCTAAAGGGGCCACCTTGGAGAATTAAATCCCAATTAGATTCTAACCTTTAGAAAATATACCTAGATTAAATGCAATTAGAGGATTTACCATCCCAAAACCCAAAATGGCCAACCCAGAGGTGGGAAAATAAATATCTCAAAAGCCCAATGCTCGAAAATCAAGGATAGTAGAAATTTGAATGAGGGGGGAAAAATCGAGGTTGGACCTGACCTAGTCAGGTTCAACCTCAATCTTGACCTAGTCAATTTTGAACTCAATACTGACCTAGTTAGGATCAACCTCAAATTTGACTATGGGCCCAGATTCAATCAGAACCAGGTCAGGAGGTCCCGAGGATGCCCAGAAACTTGGAAATGATATGAGAACATGATAGAATGCCAGGGATAGACATAAAATCCTATGATTACTATGATGAAGTCTAGGAGGACCGATTTCTAAATCCTACCTAGAAAATAGAGCCATGAAAGAGGGAAATTAAGGAGAATCCTTGGGATCCTAACCCTAATTTCACCTAGAATGAAGAAATCAAGTGCAGGGAAGAAGTGGAAAGTAGGGAGAAAGCTAGATCTAAGAAAAGATCAATTCAAGGCATTCAGCATGAGCCCAAACCACTTACTCAGATGGCTAAACACTCTTAACATGGAAGTGCTTCCATTTTAAGATGATACATTAAGCCCCCACTTTAGCAAGAGTATGGACTCGATGCAAACTCTTGGTAAAGGAGAAGAAAGAAAAGATCCTAGTGGATTCATAATGAGATAAAATAACACCTAGTTAAGGACACAAGCCCCCAGACTAAGGATTCTAACTCGACATACATGCATGAAGGTGTCAAAAGAAAAAGGGTTAGTACTAAATAACCCAAATCAATTAGCATAAGAAACCTCGCTAAGAAACATTTCTCATACTAATATCATATTTGAAAATTTGTCATAAAAGCATAAATGATTACATAAGAAAGACAACAGAAACACTATAAATAACATAGCTTCATGATCCTATCCTACTAGCATGAAATAAAAAAGAGAGAAAAGAGAAAGTGATTACCTCGCCCAGTAAGATGCTCACCTTACTGTGAATCACCCTGGAGGGAGAGCCCAACATGTTCACCCATAAACTGTGCTTGCAAATGTAATGCATCTTCTGACGGCTTCTAGAATACCCATAGATCCACCTTCTTGTATCATTATGAATATAAAATGCATGTCTCCTCAGGATTTAGAAACTTATGTGCATTACCTTCAGAAGATTTAGCATATAGGTGCATGTCTTTTCAGGATTTAGCAACTTATGTGTGTTACCTTCCAAGATTTAGCATGTTTGAAACTAGAAATGTGTGTCCCTTCAGGATTTAGAAACTTATCTATGTTACCTTCAGAGGATTTAGCATATTGAAAAATTTGAAAAATGTGTGTCTCCTCAGGATTTAGCAACTTATGTGCATTACCTTCAAAAGATTTAGCATATAAATGCGTGTCTTTTTAGGATTTAGCAACTTATGTACATTACCTTCCAAGATTTAGCATGTAAAAATAAAAAACTATAGTACAAGGGAGGCCCTATATATGCCCCCCTCCTTAATATAGCAAAAAAATACTATTTTGACATGTTAAGGAAAGAAAAGAACAAGGATAAAGCCTTCTTCAACATCAAGACAATATCCATAGACAACACCCAATCTAAGCCAAGAAGGTCACAGCTCCTATGAGGCCATGGAAGGGATGAATGTAAAGAGATATCATGCAAGAAGTGAAAAGAAAGTAATCCTTAGGAGGGATAGCACACTGTTCAGTTTCCAGGGTGAGAGATATATCAACCATGGAAACCCAATGTCAAACAACAAAATAGGTTGTGATCAAGGACAAATATCCTCAACGCAAACCAAAATTTTCATGTATGATTGGATATCACATAATAGATAAATACTGCTTACCCAAGGAAAGAGGTGCATCAGGGAAAGATAGAAAAGAAGGAGATGGCATCCTTGCCCCCAGTAGGAACAAAGATGTAAGAGGATACCTACTTCATAATGCAAGGAGATACCCTATTTAGCAACAATGTATACCATATCCTGAGTGAGGGATATTGACCCCTACATCCAAATATATAGATAATCATGAAAAGGATATGGCACTCATGGAAAAGGATCCTCAAAGAAAGAGATCTTATCAACAAGACCCCCCACCAAAGCGGAGTGCTTTAGATAAAATATCATCTTTCAACAGGGGGAACAAAGATTCAATCATCAAGCCCCTACAAACAAGAGGAAGAGGAATCTTTGGAATGAGGAAAACAACTCTAACACCAAAGCAAGGGTGAAAGTTTATAAAGAGCATAATTTGCAACATGGAGAAGAAGTGACGACTCAGGACAACAAATTCTCATGTAAAAAGGTTATCCATAGTTAGAACATCTATCAATATGTTGAAATAATGTTGCAATATAAACAAATACCACTAAGCTAAGGAAATCAGTTCCTTAGGCAAAGAGAAAGAAAGAGGTACCTTGCCCCCCAGAGATAGAGACAAGGGATACCTTTGCAAAACAAATGTCTTAGAAAAGATATCTTGAAATATTCTATGGATGATTAAAAACATAATGCAAAACCATAGAAAAGAGGAGAGAAAGAATACCAGTTAAGCTAAAGACATAATATATATACTAAAAGCCTAACAAATCCTAGGAGACTGGATTAAGATACACCTCTTGCCCCCCAATCATGAGACAAGAGGAAAAGAACATCTACATTATATCTAAAGGAGGGGAATCCCCTATATCAAAATTATGAAGGAATTGTAAAACTGTACGAGAGTGAGATATAATTCCTAAAGGAGCTCTTTCTCTAACATATAACTTGAAATGTTTACAATCAGTAAGTAAATGTTTGTTACTATAATGAAAAGGACATTTATATTCATATAGAGAGTCTATCAGCATAGGTCTAAAGATTTGTTTCATGGAATTCATTAACTCAACATATACCTTCTTAGCAATTTCTTGATGAGTAGTAGAGTTATCTAATATAGGTGTGGGAAGAAGAATGTGAAGAGGAGGATGATGTTTAGCATCACTGAACTTAACTTGAGACTTCAAACAACCAACACCATACCTATCTGATTTAGGGGCGATATGAACTAGAAACCTAGTACCATTCTCATTAACTCCTAGCTCCAAACCTTTATAACCTTGTTTAGCCACCATATTATATCCAGTAGTATACATATTATGTAAATCTTCTACAGGAGGTGATTGCTTATCATGTTCATGAGTAAAGGTTGCATAAGGTGGGATAATAGGTTTTGAAGAAGTTTCTTTACCCTTTACTTTAATATCATCATGAATCAGAGGAGAAGTTACATCAAAGAAATCTTGCACATCTGCATCCTGAACTATAGCTTGAATCCCATCATAAGTATGGGAAGAGCGAGGATTAACAGATGGAGAATTAGGTATTGGAATAGGAAGATTAGGATTAAGATTAGGATTGATAGGATTAGGATTAGGATTGATAGGATTAGGAATATTAGGAGATGGTGTGTCATCTACCCAATTCTTCACATAATCCAAAAGATGAATAAGGATACCACATAAATCTCTAACGAAAGTTTTAAATGTAGGTAGAATAGTGTCGGTCAACTTCACAAAAGCATAAGCAAGAGAAAAGTGAAGGGTCATCAACATAATGAAGTGAATGATACTCTCATAAAAATCATAGGTATTATAAAGAGATGCCAAAAGAAGAGTAATAACGAACATAAGTACACACCAAAGCATTTTAAAAATCACCATAGAGAATGAAATGCAAGAAATATTTTTGGATTTTATTGATTATATAGATTTTATTGTATTTTTTAATTTTAAAATGCAAGAGCAAAAACTAGATCTAATCTAAATGCAAGAAAGGATCTAAAATCTAACACAATAGGGCATCTAATTCCACAAAATGAAGGAGAGTAAGTTTTTCAGGTTCACCAAAATAAATAGGTGTAAAATGGATTCACATCTATTCAGATGTAAAGGAAGGGGGGAAATATGAGATCTATTCCCAAACCCAAATTCCCAAAGAAGAGATCCAATTTGATCAACCAAGAGGTTAATACACAATTTAATCAATTTATGGAGAATATGGAAGAGAGAGAGATTAAATCCAATATTTCCCTATTGAAGTAAATTATACTTGAAATATAGAATAATTGAAATACAAATACTAACCTCAAATTAGGACAGATCTGGAAAATGTCAAATTCTAATGTCTATGTATAATTTCAGGCAATTCTAAAATCTGTTCCGAACTGGAAATGCCAAGATAGAGAAAACCTAGAAATCTTTCTCCAAGATGAGCTTAGGTTGGGTTTGACCCTCATAAAAGGTAAAATACTACATTATTTATTTGAAGTTCCATTTGAATTATGTTCGTAGATCTCTGAAGTTTGCTGAAAAGGGTATCCAAATTCGCTCTCAGATCTAAAATTCTACACCTATACCTGCAAGAAAATGTGGGTTTTTATTGTTTGTTTGAGGGGTTTGCCTTGGTCAAACCCTGATTTGGAATCAACCTTAATATTGAAATTGAAATAAGAATGCTAGCAAGTAGTAGAAAAGGATCTAACAATGAAGCTATGCAATTCAATAGATATGTAATTGTATTTTGAATGTAAACAAGTATATTGATATAAAAGCTTGAACAAAACAATAAATGTAAATCAAACCTCCATGATTGTATGCTTAGAATCCACCTTGAAGAATGAAATGGATCTTGAAGATGAACAAAGGATCTTCAAGGAAGATCACACCATCATGATGGCTAGATCTAGGGTTTGAATAATGCATCTTGAATGCTTGAACCAAATCCCCTCAATGGCTTAAATGCTTGAATCCTTGATCTTCAATGGAGAACTTGAATGGAGAAGAGAACCTAAATTATTGAATGGATGCTTACTTGATCACCTTGATAGCTTGCACATGAAATTTCTTGATTGTGGATGTGTTCTCACAAAACTTGATGGATAAAATGAGAGAGGAAGGCCTCCTTTTATAGTGATCTAGGGCACAATCCTCTAGAGGGGCCACCTTGAAGAATTAAATCCCAATTAGGTCCTAAAATTTAAAAAATATACCTAGATTAAATGAAATTAGAGGATTTACCATCCTGAAACCTGAAATGGCCAACTCGGAGGCGGAAAAATAAATATCCTGAAAGCCCGATGCCGAAAATCAAGGATCCTAGAAATTTGAATGAGGGGGGAAAAATCAAGGTTGGACCTGACCTAGTCAAGTTTGACCTCAATCCTGACCTAGTCAGGGTCAAACTTGATCTTGACCTAGTCAGGATCAACCTCAAATTTGACCCTAGGCCCAGATTCAATCAGAATTAGGTCAGGAGGTCTCGGGGATGCCCAGAAACCTAGAAATGGTATCAGAATAGGAAAGAATGCTAGGGATAGACATAAAATCCTATGATTACTATAATGAAGGCTAGCATGACCTATTTCTAAATCCTACCTAGAAAATAGAGCCAAGGAAGAGGGAAATTAAGGAGAATCCTCAGGATCCTAACCCTAATTTCACCTAGAATGAAGAAATCAAGTGCAAGGAAGAAGTGGAAAGCGGGGAGAAAGCCAGATCCAGGAAAAGATCAATTCAAGGCATTCAACATGACCCAAAACCACTTACTTAGAGGGATAAATGCTCTTAACATGGAAGTGCTTCCATTTTAAGATGATACAGTTTCCATCAATACCAAAGGGGGATATTGTTGAAGATTTGCCAGCAAACAAGTGTTGATTGTATATTTGTCATTGATGAAAACATATGGTAAGAATTGTATGATGAAGTTTTATGTAGATATCCTTGATCATATGTTATTTTTTTATGTTATCAACATGATATCATAGACATAAAGGTTTATTCTGAGTGTAATTAGTTCTGCAGTTGTTTGTATTAGTAGTGTTCCTGACAATGTTACAGGAAGAGTTCTATATGTGATTCATAGTATGATTATGATAGAGCCTTGCACATTTATAATTGTGTTGTAGAAATGTTTTTGAAGCTATGATCATGGACACAAATTTATTTGTACAGTTGAAGTTGAGTTACGATGTTTCTATTTGTCAGTTATAGTTTCTAGAATTTATTTGATGGAGTTGATAATGTTTTATATTGTTTCAGTAGTTGCACCTATCATTATGGTATTTGTGTTTGGTTTCATGGTTGGTTATGAGTTAAGAATGTTTGGTTAAGAGTGCATAACATATTTCAGCTTATAAGTAAATTTTTAGTTAATTTGGTGGAGCTGACAATGTGAAGCGACACGTCTACTCATATTGAGTTGTGTGGTCCTTTTTGTATTGCATGCTTGGTTTAGCCATTGAAGATGTTGTTGGAGAGTTGTAATGTTTCTCTAATATGATTTCAAGAAGGTTCTAGCAAGCCATCTTGATTATATATTTTGGAGAAGACTACTTATAGCTGGTCAGTTGTGATCTCTTAGAAGAGAAGAAAGAAATTGGAGTGAAGAAAAGAGTAGAGTAGAATGTGAAAAGTATTAGGCTAGTAAAGCTATATGTGAATAAGAAGAGAATGCATGATATCCATTGGAACTAATCAAGACAATAGGTCTAATTGGTAGTTCACCAAGATCCAGATATAGTGTGTATCTTTTGTGCAAAATGTTCCAACCTTCACCATTTGAGCAGTGTGCTCTCAGACAGTGTGTCCTCACCTCTAACAGGGTTATTTATAAAAGACTCCTAATAGGGTCTGACCTTTGACTAGGTCACTATACTTCATGCATTGTAAAGATCAACTCCTAACAGGGTTGTAATATATGTATGCAAAATTAGGTGAATACTATTCTAAATGATAAATTAACTATTCTAAGATTAATAAATCTATCTAATTAGCAAACTACAATGAAGACTACAATCAAAATGAAGCTAAAATAACATTTTACCTTCACCTACCATGTAGCTTGTTTCCATTGCTCTCCTAGCCTTGATTTCTTGAAAATGTTGAGCTCTCAGATTTCCAAATGAAGCCTTTTCCCATGATGCTACCAAAGTGTGGAGATTTGATGATGAATGCAAGGAAGCTTAAAGCTTGATTATGAAACTAATGGATGGAATGCAAGATGGATTTGATGACAATATGGATGCTTGAATGCTTTTAAAATGCTTGGATTCTTGGATGCTTGGATGCTTGATTTCTTGAATGCCTATTACAAAAATACCTATTAGCTCACAAAGGGGAAATGAGGCTCCTTTTATAGATTTTTGGAGGATCTAGGCCTAGGTGGCACAATCCTACGGTTGAGAATGAAAGGTGGAAGATCCTAGGGTTAGGATTGACTTGGTTGAAGGAGTTGAGAGAAAGGAGGATGTAGTTGGAATGTGAGAGGGAGAATAGGGATGATGTTCCTCTCATATTGACATGGAGGAGAACAAGGTGGAAGGGAAAGACACATGTCAAGTGTCTCACAAAGACCAAAGAGAGAAAGAGGGAGAGACCTTTTCCTCATGAAGACTCTTTGCAAAAGTGTCCTATGAGTCACCTTTGACCCTTAGAGGTGGCTTGAGAAGCCCCTTAGGAATAGGGTATGTCTCTTGACTTGGTTTAAGAGAGGACATGTGGTCACGAGACCAAGTCCTATGAGGCCACATAGCCCTTAAGAATAGGACATGTGTGGGTGAGGATAATTACTAATAAATAATTAATAATAATTATTTATTTTAGCCAAAGTGATGTGTCAAGTGACTAGGTAGGTGAGGTGGACTAGGGGACTTAGTCATATTTAGGTGATTGTATATTTAATTAAATCACTTTAATAAGGCTAATTAGAAGACTTAGGATAGAGGAATAGACTATAGTGAATTTACTAAATAAATTGAATAATTTATTTAACAAATAGAGGAATAATTATTAATTAAATAATAAATATTTAATTAATTTATCAAGTCAATATTAATTAAATAATAAATATTTAATTAATTAATGAAGCCATTTTTAAGTGTATACAATATCTTCTAACATGGATCATTATACTCTAGTGTAGTTTATAGTGGGTGCTAATTCCCACTGGGGTTTTTACCTATTTGGGTTTCCCCATAACCAAAATTATGGTGTTGTGTTAAGTGTTATCTTATTGTGTATGTGCTTAATTTTATTCTGTACTTAATTAGATAAAGAATTGAATCTTGTAGATAATTGATTCACCCCCACTCTCAATTATCTCTTGGGACTATTCCTAATAGATCCCATCTCATGAATTGTAGAGACTCTAATAGCATAAGTAGGAAACAAGGTTCTAATAATTTTAATTACAACAGTGTCTTCTTCAAGAATAGCTCCTGCTCCTCGAATAGAATTGACAATCTCCTTAATTTTGCTATTGCACTATGATATATTTTCTCCTTCTTTCATTCTAATGTCATCAAAATTTCCTCTAAGAATCTCAACTTTAGCTGTTAGCACATTCACATCTCCTCTGTGAGCTAGTACAAGTTTATCCCACATTTTTTTAGTAGAAGTACATGTCTTAAAATCTTCAAATTTGGCATTTGATAAGAAAGAAATAAGATCTATCTTTGAAATGCTATGTTCATGTCTATCTCTCATCTAATCAATAGTCAAGGGTCCATTAGGCTAGATGAATTCATTATCCAAGTAGTATATTGAAAATTTTCCTATTCCAGATAGATGCAATCTCATTCTTCTTTGCCATGTCAAGAAGTTGTCTTTGTTTAGATTTTGTACCTCTCTCTTATACATCTTGTGATCTTTAGCTTAAGTCCTTCAAAATTTTCCTTCCAAACACTCTACACTCTGATACCAATTGTTACATAACTAAGAGGGGGGTAAATTAGTTAAGTCTAGTTATCCTATAGTCCCAAATCTCCCTGATGTATATATTAAAACTTCTCAATCAAATAATAAACATGATAAGATATTAACTATGTCTTTCTCTTCATCTACCAATTACCAGTAAATTAAATATTGTGTTCACCAATCTATCCAGTTATAAAAATGTGTAAAGTAAAATACCAATTCAACACATCATACACATATAACACATAGATTTTTAATGTGGAAACCCTATTAGGGGAAAAACCATTTGGGACCACTAACCCAAAATAATTTACTCTTCTAAAGTGAGCTCAGTTGGGATACAACCCTATTAAAGGTTACAAAACACACTGTGAGGTATGACCCGCTTAGAGGATTTATCACTAACAATTCTCCTTTGACCAATCATTCACTATGGGGTCAACAAGAATATAATAAACATTCATTGAATGTTATATTAAAATATAAAGTTGTTAAATCCCACTTGATTAAGAGATTTATCTATAGCAATGATTGAATTGATATAGTAATGATCTAATTCAAATACAACTTTGATTTGTAGATTTACAGATATATGCTAAGCTCAAAATACCTCTGATCAATAATCAATTCAACAACATTATTTGCTCCAACTCTATCTTTCTTAGTATATGTTTTCTCTGATGCTTGATGTTGTCTATAGTTTGCTTGGTTATGTCTTCAACCAGTTTGATTAGTGTTGCATGAAATAAATATTTTTCACGTGAATTTTCTTGCAGCATAATGAATGCCTCAGACTCAATAATGAATCTCATGTCTCTTTATATAGACATCATAAACTATTTTCATTTCATCCATACATTTTTCCTCTTAATCTTCATCATTCATTTTGCTTCTTTAACCTTCCTCGACAGTTGTGTTATTAACACATTTCATTCTCCTTGATCCGATCAAATTTGAATTTCATCATCCATTTGATCATCACAAAAAACATTATCTTCTACCTCAGAATCATACACAATTTTTCAGCTAATAATTTTAAGTTAGTTTTCATAAGCCCCATTTATTCTTTTGACTCGGTCAATAATAGAATGTGTCAGTAATTATTAGGTTAGTTAATACTATACTTGATATACACTACACTTTCTTGTTGTATAAGTAAATCTTCATTTACCAACCACAAAAACTTGTTTAGTCCTAATCTTCAATACATAATAGACTAATGTAATACAATCAAGTCATCAACATAATGTCATAGACTCATCAATAAGTTACCCAATGTATACTAAATCTATATCATTCTTATGGATCTCATTTTCATGTAGATATCTCATTCCTTTACCATTTTCCTTCCTTAGATGGGTCTAGCCATCATGACAAGTATAGTCAAAACTAGTTGACATTAATGACAATACATTAACTGATTAATTGTCTTACATACAATTTAGTAGCTTAGTGATCATCAATCACTGTCTTTCAATTGTCCATTCCATTGTCAAACTTTCCTTTAGGATTTTCAATTAGTTGTAGGTTAGCACACTTCTTCTTCAAGAATTTGATTCAGAAATGTAGACTTAACATCCATTTGATAAACTTTGAATCCTTTATAAGAAGCATAAGCAAGTAATATCCTTACACCTTCTAATCTAGCAACATGGGAAAGAGTTTTGAACCATAGTCAATACCTTCTTCTTGTGTATACCCTTTCCAGACTAATCTTTCTTTAGTTCTGATCACATATCTTTTCTCATTTAGTTTACTCTTGAATATCCACTTTGTTCTTATCACATTCTTATCCTTAGGTCTTTGTACAAGTGACCATGTGTTTTTCTTTTCAATCTAATCAATTTCCTCTTTTATTGGATTAATCCATTTTTCATTTCCTAGTGCATCCTTTACTAATCTTGGCTCAAATTTAGAAATAAAAAATGTGTTATATTTAAACATACTTCTTGTCATGAACTTCTATTCTTGTCTGCAATAATTCTTCTTAGTGAGTGGTGTCTTCTCACTTATTTTGCTAATATAGACTCGGTGGACTGATCATCAATATTTTCAACTTTTGATGGAGGCTCATTTTTCTCATTAGTTCCTTCTCTTTATATCTCTTTTGTATCAACCAAATTACCTTCCTGTACATAGATAAAATTCTTTTAATCCCCCAGCTTCACTTTTATTGTCTTCTTCATTCCTTTCTACAAATTCATTAATCCTCACATTTGCACTTTCAATAATTTTATTAGTAGCATTGATCAAACATTTATATGCTTTTCTCTTGGATGAAAAACCTATGAATATACCTTCATCTCCTTTAGAGTCAAAATTTTCATTTCTAGCTTCTTTTAGTATAGAACACCTACTTCCAAAATTTTTTAAGTAACTTACATTCGGTGTATGTCCATACCAAAGTCCATAGGGGATATTTTTGGTTTCTTTCTTCAACTATACTTGGTTGAGTGTGTAGACAGTAGTACTTATGGCTTCTCTCCAGAATATTTGTGCAATTTCTTTATTAATCAATAGACTTCTAACACAATCAACTATTGATCTATTCCATCTCTCAGCTATAACATTTTGTTGTGGAGTTCTTGATACAGATACTTGTCTTTTAATTTCATTTTCATTACCAAAGATAGTAAATTCATGAGATATAAATTCAACTCCTGTATTTAATCTTAGACATTTCAGCTATTTACCTATTTCATTTTCAACTGTAGCTTTATACCACTTAAACATTTGGAATGCATCAAACTTTTCTTTTATAAACATAACATCCATCATTCTTGAATAGTCATCAACAAATAAAATGAAATATCGGTCTCCATAATAGCTTTGTATCTTCATAGGACCAAAAAGGTTAGTATGAACCAATTCCAAAATACTATTGGTAGAATAAGATTTACTTGATAAAATTAAGTTAGTCATCTTACCAATCTGACATTCTTTGCACATCATTGTATCAGCTTTTCTTAATTTCAATATACCTCTTACTCTATTCTTTTCACTCACCTTAATCATGTTATCAAAATTTATATGACGTGTAGTCTTTTATGTCATAGCCATAAATATTGATTCTTAAAAAATAATAAATTCTTAGAAGTAGATCAAGATAAAATAGGTTATCTCATTATTGTTCACCAGCTCCAATTAGATCTCCATTAGTACCATAAATTTTCACCTTTCTATTCTAAAATTCTAGTTGGTGGCCAGTATTGTTTAGTTGTGCAACAATTAACAAATTATAGTTTAGACCTTTAACCCAATATGCATCATCACATATCATCTTATCATTCAATATAATTGGTCATTTACCTTTAACTGGACAAGGAGAATCATTGCCAAATTTGAAAAATCCTCCATCATACTCTTCTAGGTTCTCAAACTTGTCAATATCACTAGTCATATGATGTGAACATCCACTATTAATAATCCATGGGTTAGGTTTTCTTACATGAGAAACAAGTGCTTTTTCATCTTCATGATTTTCTTAATCCGCTTCTTCTTTTACAACAACATAGACAACTTCATATCCTTTTTCAATATCATCAAATTCATCATCAGTTACAACTTCCTCAGCTAGGTAGAATGAATTCTTACCTTTATCAGGTTATAATCTCTAAATATTTGGTGTCGGTTGTCCTTATCACTTTATCATTCATGCAATTATCATCACATCTAGATGCAATATGACCAATCTTATTACAATTAATATATTTCAAGGGTAATTTTCCTTTGTACTTTCCTTTACTGCTTGGTAGTCTCTTAGCTAGTAATTCTTCCAATTGTTCTTGTTCTTTCTCTTGGATCAGGATACTATCATATTTATTTCCATATGAATTAATGTGATTCTCTCTTTCTCTTCTCGATGTTCCAATGCTCAAAGATGATTTAAATGCAGTTTCAATGGTCGGTAGACTATTATCATAGTTACTTAGCTCAAATGCAGTTAGCTCACTGATTAGGGATTCAAGAGTAACAACATTGTTTGGTATGGATCTCAGTTCCTAAATAGAAGATACTCTAATAGAATACTTGGGAGAAAGAGTTCCCATAATTTTATTTACCACTTCCTCATTAGTCAATGATCCAGTAGCACCTCGGATGACACTAACAACTTGATTCTGCAACTATATTGTGTAATGTTATCTTCATCCTTCATTCTCATTTCATCATGCTTTCCTCTAAGATTATCAACCTTGGATTTTTGTACATGTTGATCTTCTCTCTATATAAGTGTAAGCCTACCCCACATCTCTTTTGAATTAACATAGTCTTTAACATCATTGAATTCAGCATTGGTGAGGGAAGAAGAAATCTCTATCATTACCGAGTTGTGTTCCTACTTTTCTCTCTTCTGATCTACTATCATAGGTTCGAGAGGTAGTGAAGTGTAGTCATTATTTAGAAGATTCAGTATAGATTATCCAATCCTAGAAAGATACAATCTCATATTGCTTTTCCATGTAGAGAAACTTTCCTTGTTTAGCTCAGGTACTTCTCTCCTATACATCTTCAAATCTTTTACTCAAGTCTTTCAAACTAATATCTCTGGAGTACTAAAATCTAATACCAATTGTTAGATTATCAAGAGGGGGGATGAATCAGTAATACCTGATCAAAAATACCTAAAAATATTTTCTCTGATTAACTCAGTAAGAACTCAGTTAAATACAATTCACTATTTACCGACAACAATGAATAAATTTTATCAAATAGTAAATCAATCACATAAACCATGCAACACATTTAACACTAGTATCTAACATAGATACCCAACTATGGGAAAAATCATTGTGGGAATTGTCACCCACTAAGAAAATAATCTTCTGAAGTATGCTCGGATAAGAGTCAATTAAATTAAAGATTACAATGAACATTGTTAGGCGTGTCCCGATCAATGGATTTATCTCAAATCTATTATGATCTTCACTCTGTTTAGAGTGACCTTTTTAGAGGGCTTCAAACACTCTTTAGAATTTTACCTTTTGAAATGATTTTACAATAATCTTGTTAAGTCCACTCTATTAAGATATTTCTCTGTTACAAATACTAGTAAAAAAAATAAAAAAATTAACGTGTAGATTTGTAACTATCTTTGCATAACCAGATCCTTTGTGTATTCTTCTATCTTCACTTCAATTATTAACTTTCCACTAGCTTGAACACTTCATCAAATCCTTCTTTATAACTCAAAATCTCTATATTCCTTCTTCACTACTTCAATTGATGACCCTTCAAATTATTCATTTGACATCCATTTGCACATAAAAATACATTCTTAGATAGATAATGTTTTCCTCTTAATATCCTCTATTATGTTTTCCTTTAATCAATCTCAACCATAAAATTCATTATACCTTGAATCTGGATCTCGGGAAGACATTTTATTTTCACCTAGGAACTTGAATTTTTCTTGAAACTTGTTCCATCACTTTAATCATCTAGATCTAAGTCATAGATTATCATCTTGAATTTTCCTAATCATAGATCTTTGTAACTAACTTTCCTTGTCATCATAACCATCCAGCTCATCATAGCTAATTGTTAAATGTTGTTTCAATCCTTGTATTTATTATATATTCCTTTCTCGGTGGCTCATCCCAAATTTTGGTTCACTTCACTCAGTGCCTAGAAAATTCTTTCTTGGTGCCTTGAGTTCCTCTACCTTTACCAAGTGAATTCTCCTACTCGATAGCCAAAACTCTTTTGCTTACCAACTTGAAAAATCTTCATTACCATGCATTACCAACTTAACATACTCATATGTTAGGTAGAAAACAATTATATCAACATAATCTAATCATTTTATGATCTATATCAGTTGCCCAATTGGGTATGTGTAGAATCATGGTATACCAAACTAGGCCCTTAAGTGGCAATGAAAATTCAAAAAATCAGGTTTAGGCAAGTTGACATAAAAAATTGAACAAGTTATAAATATTATATCAAAAATATGTAAGAAGATAATTTTTAGAAAATTGAATTTAGTTTCTAAGATACTAGGCCTTTTTTGAAAAACAATTATTCTATATGTTGAAATTTTCAAATTTTAATGTAGTAGTACGAAAATTTCAGGAAAAAAATAAGTAGGTGTATGTCTGACCACCTTAAACACAATAAAGTGATAAAATTTTTTTTACAAGATTCAAGATATAAGTAGTAGAATCATGTCCGGATGTGACACATATTCTTTTTTAATTTTTTTCCAAGTAAATAATTAATTATAATTTTTCTTCGACAACCTTTCTAGAATACAAAAACTCTTGTGTCTGACCACATTAACTTAGTCTAAAATTTATCAAAGTGAAAACTTTTTTTATTTTTATTGTAGTAGGAAAAGAATAGAATGTGACACGTGTTTTGGATTTCAAAAATATTATACAGTTTGAAAGTTATATGTATATTTCAATAAGTCTATCAATCAGGACTAGAAAAATAACAAGTTGGTGTATATCTAACCACATTAAACAAGATAAAATGATAATTATTTTTTATAAGATTCTAGATAAAAGTAGTAGACTCGTGTCTGGATGTGATGTATATTTTTTAAAAAAAAATTTCCAAGTAAATAATTAATTATGATTTTTCTGCTACAAATTTTCCTCAATATAAAAATTCTTGTGTCTGACCACCTTAACTTAGTCTAAACTTCATAAAATTGAAAGAGTTGTTTATTATTATTTTATTAGGTGAATTATATAGTGCGATGTATATTTAAGATTTAAAAAATGTTCTATTTTTTTAAAATTATAGTTGTTTTTCAAAGAGTCTATCAATCAAGACTTCTTTTTCACACTGCCACTTTTTGGCATACCATGATCCTGCATATACCCAATTAGGTTCTTCAACTTCACAACATCTCATTTCTTCTTCTTCTTAACTCATTCACACTATAACATAAATGAAATGATATGGTAGCCAAATGTGTAGAAGAAGGAGCAGACACTGATGAGGGCAACTTAATGTTGTGTTTCTGAATAATGTGAGTTAGCTCATCAATCTTCTTTTGAAAACACTTATGCTCATCATGTCCTAACTTTTGACAATATGCACATTTATCTCTCTTTTTTCTAGATGATTCCTCTCTTGAAGAGGACTTGGATTCAATACTTTTTGGTGAAGAAGATTCATTACCTTTGTCATGAGTCTTAGGATCCTTATTGTGTTTCTTTCCTTTTCCATTAGAAGCCTTTGAAGTAGACTCACTTGCAATCAATGCTTGATGTGTGGAAGGCTTCAACTGACCCATGTGTGCCAACTTTTCTTGTTCCCTTGTGAGCTACACTACAAATTCATCAAGAGAGGGCAATTTGTATGCACTACCAAGAGCATCCATAGTAGCATAGAATGTAGAAACAAAGATTGAATAATCAGGACCAAGCTTGGAAAGAATAGACAAGATCAATTGTTTATCCCCTTTAACAATGCCACATGAAGAAAGCTCCAATCTAATAGTATTGAACTTAGAGAAAAAATCTTGAATATTGTCAAAATCCCTAGGATTAAGACCTATGAGATCATTCTCTAATCTAAATTTTCTCATTCTATCAGGTTTACCAAAGAGTCCTTCCAATGTGATCCAAGCATCATGAGGATGCGTGCAAGATTCAATATGAAAGAGCATGTCGCAAGAGATGGATGATCTAAGAGAGCCAAGTGCTTTATCCCTTCGATCAAACCATTTCTTCCTTTCTACAACACCTATTTGAGGTTCTTGATCCTTCCCAAGAGTCATTCTAAGCAATCCAAGACAAAATAAATGATCACATAAAGAAACTTTCCATTCATGGTAGTTATATGGAGTGAGGACATTAACCTTTGAATTATCCATATTGAAACCAAATAATGACTGATAATTACTGATAACTCCTTCAAATGACTGATGCAAATCAAAAAACTAAAATCCAAGGATTAACCAAGTGTAATTATAGCCCCAAAATGACCTATTGCTGAAAGTCATATTTCTACCCAAAATCACTCAAATCTGATTATAGATCTGGAAAGTAGACCAAAAATCATGCACTTTCCAAAAAAATTTCACCTCAAAATGTTACTGTATGTGCCCAAACGAAGCCCTGGAAGTTGTAGAAACTAGGAACAGACAGGAACAGTCACCAAAAACTACAATTTTTGACAAATTGGGCCACCAAAACACCAAAATAATACCACCACTAGATTCTTGATGAAATTTTACCCAATTTCAAAAAAAATTGCTCAAAAAAAGGAGTAAAAATGAGCAAGTTATAGCCCTCTGAAGCTGGACTGTCAAAATGAAAACTCCAATGGTGAAGCCTACCAAATTTCAAACTTGGATGACGTCAGTAGAATATGATGCTAAATTTGATGGTTTGATGGATGTCAAAAAAATCCAAAATCACCTTGTTGTGATGGCTAGACGGCCGTGAAATGATGATGTAAGCAAAAATTTTGGCCTCCTTGCTTACATGGCCGTGACTGTGTTTTCCATATTGTCTATACGGTACAGCTGGCTGACATGTCTTGAGTGGCATGGAAAAGAGCTGATGTGGCATGGTCCATGTGTCATGATCTACTTCATGACTTCTCTGCTAAGGTGGCGGTAGCTAGTTGGGTGTTTACGCGGTGACAGGGTTGCCGTGTGGCGTTCTCTATTTCAGCCACATGTCATGGACATGGCTGCTATGGATGGCGGAGCTGCTTTAGGTGGCAATCTGAGCAAAGGTTGTGGGTGGTTTGCAGAGTCATCGCTTGGGTGACGCTGTGGCGAAGGAAGGGAGGCGAGGGCAGTGGGCATTAATCCCACATGCCCTACGCATAGGGATTTTAATCCCTTTATATATGCAATGCCCAGAAGAATAATCAACAAGCGTAATGTGTGTTATTGCTTGCTTTCGGCATGACTGCGGCTGTTGTGACCCAATTTAGTGTGCTTTGTGGCTGATGATGTCACTGTGGCCGAATTTGTGTACCAATATGCTGGTAATATTCTCTATCTGCGGGGCCGTACCAACCCTGGACTTTACAGAGAAAAATAAAAAATTATGAAAATAACAAGGAAAAAAAAATATTTTTTTTTTTGAAATATTGTACTGCAGAGGTAGATCAGGCTGTACGGTCTGATTTGCAAAAAAAATTTGCCTCTGATTTGACTTTCACCAAAAATGGGCGAGTTTATAGTCGATCTTAACTGAAATAGCCTCCCAGATGCAATGGTGAAGTAAGATCTGCTCCAAGATGCCTCTATCGCACGCTGGTTACCAGATCTATGATTAGGACCTTCAAAGCTTGCATCAAGCTCTCTTCAAATTGGCTAATCGAAAACACTCCATTGGCTCTGATACCATGTAAGAATTTACAAATAGAAAATATTGAACCAAGGATCTAGAGGTTGAAGAAAAGCACAAGAGAGAAAATAAGAATGCAAGGATGGATTGAATAGCTCCAATGAATTGCTCAATCCTCAATTGATGATATGATTACATAATAGGCCTCCTTATATAGGAAAGGCGATATGAGAGAATGATAAGGAGCTGATAAGCTATAACCTATGCCAGGTGTAATCACATGTCCACCAAATGTGGATCATCCTCCAATATGTAATAAAGTATGTGCATTGGATTAGGATGATAATGTGATAAGAGCACAAAAGGTGGATCTCACACACAATGAGGTATGTGAAGATAACTATCACACCAAAAGTGGAATTTCTCCTACACCATGTGCTTAATAGATGTGCACACTCCTAGGTGTCTCAATCACAAATTACTATGCAATGCATTAACCTAAGTAAGATTAAGTAAAGTGTAATTAGGAAGAATTAATTACACCAACAGACATCAATGACAAGACAATAACTGATCTAACCTTTATACTATCTTGTATTACTTTGATCTTGGTCGGTCTTCATCATCATCACCATCAGTTAAACAATCTATAATCATTTCTATTAGTTATGTTGATGAAGGGTGCTCCCCTTAATACCACAAACACATAACAGAAATAGAGAAACAACAACAATATGCAAGAAAAGAAAATTGGCTTCTTATTATCTCCACAAATGTGGAATTACAAACTTTCAAAATTACAATATGTAAAGCCACATGGGCATTCCCTTACAATATTCTATAGGACAAAGCCTTGAATCAATACCCAGATCTACTACCCAGAACTGCCCTAGACAACACCACGGGTCTTCTTTATATAGGCATTTTTCACTGCCCGAGAAGGTTCCAGAAATTTAGCCCTAAGGGCTGACCAAAATTAGAATTATTTTATTTTTTCAATTTATTACATCAAAGTCAGCTCAAAATAACTTTTGAAACTCGAACAAAATTTTTGAAAGAAAATTATTTTTTGCCATTTCAGGTGGCCCGACTTCTGGAGACCATAAGTCATCACCAGTTGACCCGATTGACTATTATAACCCCATTTCGGAAATGCCACAAATTTTTGACCTCATTCGGGGCCTCTAAAGCCTTCAAAACTGAGTTCAAAGTTTTTTGTACCCTACTGCCAATACCGAAAATCTTCAATATCTTCAAAACTAGACCTGATCTAGCCATGAAACTTTGCTGGTAGGATGATATGACTGAGATGAACCTCCACATGCAAAATCAGAACATTCTGAGATCGTAAGACCAACTTACTAAAAATAGCAAGTTTCCATAAATAACGGCTCTGCACAAGATAGCCCTTATTGACTACAAAAATAGAAATATTTTTTTGGGTGATGCAAGATTGCTCTTACACCCAGGATGCTCCTGCATCATATGTTAACATTGAAAATTGCTTGTATAGGAATTGGTTCTACAAATCCATTAGAAGGTTAAACCCTTGTTGGTAATTCTTGAACATGACCATGTAGACAAGGAAATAAGTTGAGCCTCCTCTTCTAGACTTGAACATATCAGTAGGGAAACATTTAGGTGGGGAAGGGATTTTAGATAATGTGAGTGCCACGCATTCTCCTATTTGTGATGCTAATCAACAATAATGTATGCTTGAGCGAAGACACACCATTAGTGATGTAAATCTAGTGGCTATGAAGGAGTAGCCGTTACATTTTGTGGGATTTATATGTGATGGAGATATTACAGAGTATACAAATTGAGGTTAAATTTTTTCTCAATAAAATTGAGTTTAGACTTTGGTTGGTACTATTTCATGGCTTCTTCTTCTTAAAGCAATTTTTGTCTTGATTGTAGGTTTTTAAGTTGCTTGATAATATATGTTAGTTTGGCAGTTTCTTTTTGTCATTTTTGAGCTTGTAAAGAATATCATGGCCGAAAAGAGCCAGTATGCATAAATTATATTGTATCTACTTTTTAATATATATATATATATATATATATATATATATATATATATATATATATATATATATATATATATATATATATATATATATATATATCATCTATTTTCCTTTTTCTCAAAAAAAATATTTATATAATATTTTATTTGTATTATTATATTAAATTAATATTGATCTATTTTCTATCTCTTATTGCTACTAGTATATTTATTTTAAATATAATCTATTTAATAACGATTTCACTTAGTGTGCAATGGGTACACCGAATGTGTAGAGGGTCAATTAGGAATAAAATATATATGATTTACTTTTTTACATGCATTTGTGCAATACATGAAGAAAAATGGTTGGTGTGATGTTATTTTTGCAACAAAAGTATGACAAGATAATTGATAACTTCATATCATTAGCGATTAAAACACAACTGAAAAAAAAACCATTCAACAGAGAAGATAATTAGGTTCCATTCTAAGCTTTCCCACTTCATGTTTGCAATAGGCAAAGAGTGAGAGATAGAAACAAAAAGGGGGATAAAAAAAATGGGGTGGAGAGAGAGAGAGAGAGAGTTATATATATATATGAAGAGAGAGGAGTAGATAGAGGTATATGGTAAGAGAATGGGAGAGTCAGGTATAGAGTAAGGGAGAGGGAGATAGATAGCTAAAGGAGAGAGAATCTTACAAATGAAAAAAAAAAACTCTTTCAATCTAATGGATTGTGAAAACCTCATACAATAATACAGTCTATAATTCACAACAATGAACATCTTCTCAATACTAAATGTGCTTACAAATACGACAAGATTTTGGATGGAACATGAATGCAATAAATGATAAATATATGCACAAATACTAATTTGAGAAGAAGAACTCAACACTCAACATTTGATGAGATAAATAATTTAGGAGGAGCATGTGAGAAGAGATTAAGAAAAGTTTATAGTTATATACAATTATATATACACATTGAAAAGAAAAATAAAAATATTATAAACATAAAAAATATGATGATTACGTCTTAGTTTGTTCCCACTTATTCTTGTCTAGAATTCTTATTTACAGCACGAAAAGTCTAGCAATTTTAAAGAAAATTTATTTTTTAAAAGCACTAAGGAACCAACCGGTTTGAAACACCAAAAAAACCACTAATTAAAGGCACCCTAAAAGGCAACTTCGTGGAGGATGGAAATATCAAGTTGAAAGGGGATAAAATGACCAGTGAAATAGTGCAAATCAGAAAATGACAGTATTGTTTCTATTTTTCACATACAATAAAAATCATCATTTATTTGTATTTCAGATTAATATATATCCACAATAGATTGCAAATTTTTTTTTCAAATTAATATTTATCCATAATTTCACTCCCATAGAAAATAAATAAATAAAGCATCCTATCCAATTTGATTTTTATGTTTCAAATAAACTTGTTCGGCGTCATGAAGTAGACATTAATCCAATTTTGTAATAAAAATGTTTTTTAAAACCTTTTAAATAAAAATAATAAATCTTAATATATATGGATAACAAATAAAAGTGAATTCATATTATACTTTAAAATTAAAATTTAACGTAAAATTAAAACTTAAATTTAAAAATCATGATTAAAAATTTTACATTAAAATTTTATTAATAAACTACAAAATTTACTTTTTATGATTAATAAATAAAAGTAATGCTATATCATAATTTTAAATTAAAATTAATATTTAAAAAGTCTATTTTCCCATACACTATAATAACATTTTTTAAGTACTTTAAAAGTTAAAGAATAAAATAAAAATCTACTATTTATGAATAATAAATAATTGTATATTACAATGTAAAACTAAAACTAAAAATCTTACTATTCATGAATAATAAATTATAATTAATTGTACATTACAATGTTAAACTAAAACTAAAATCTAAAATTAAAACTAAAACTTAGAAATTCTAATTTTTTAAAATTTAAATTAATTTTATATTACCATTTAAAACTAAAATAGAAAAAAAGGTTCTTTCCTAAAAAAATGTATTAAATAAAATAATAGTTTCAATGTATAAATAATGTTTTAATTTGGGCTTATATCAATCTCGAGGAAGATATAATATTATGATTGGAAAAAAATTGATTAAAGGAAAATCAACGGTCCATGTTTAATCATCTTGCATTGGCTTTTAGAGGATATAAGCCTTTAATTGTTGAATTTTAATTGTGTACTTCAAATAGAGAAGGCCTTTGGTATAAAAATATGTCAAGGTATATATTATGGATACTTTCTCACAATTTCCACTTAAATAATTAACAATATCATATACAAAAATAATTAAATTAATACTAAAATTGTAAAATAGTTATTAAGAAAACTAAATTAAATTCAAAACTTTAAAATAATTATACTGATTATAAAATAACTCTTCTTTTACCAAAAAACATCTCAAAAATAAAATACAATTATTTACAATTTTGTTTATCAAATTACATAAGAAGTATTTATTTTATTAATGTAATAGCATTTTTTTCAAGAATTTTTTTGAGATTTATATTAAATGTACTGTAATTTTTTAAATCTAATACTTATGGGAGTGAATTTTTGGAATGAATCTTCTTGATGTGACTGCCCTAGGTGACATGGCTATTCCTTACATCTGCTTTGTGGAGGAGTTATTCTCCTCCACGTAGTTTGCTTCTCTCTCCTCCGCACTTCATTTATTTTCGCAGTAGGTTGAGTTGTTCATTTATTGCCTATAATGGTTTTTTGTCCCATGAAGCATGAATCTGATGACATGGCTATTAATGGCCCTAACCCTACGATTTTTGTTAATTCACCACTTGAAACTGCTAATCTACCCCTTGAATCTGCTAATCTAGCCCCTAAGAAATCCTTGGTGAAAACTGTTGCCCCTACAAATAATGGTGTCCCCTCTGCTGCGCGGTTTCTTCTGGTGGTTAGAGGAGAACGACCGAGTGAAGAAGGTAAGTGCTCTGCCATTACCTCAAATGAGTTTGTCATTTCTCCAAATGATGCAATGTTGAAAGAGAGAGCTTTAAAAAAAACCAGGTTGTGTGATATTGCTATTTTCTTTACTTGTGTTGATCTGGATAAATGTCCTCCCAGGAAATTCCTTGATGATTGGTTCCACAATCTTTGGAATCTGAAATTAGGTTTCAAGATCTCCTTTTGTAGACAGATCCAGAAAGGATTGTTCATTATTTTCTTCAACAACCATGAATCCCAATTGGAAGCCCTAAAAAGACAATATTGGACGGTTGGGAAAACCTCATTCCATGTGCTCACTTGGACTCAAGAGGCTGTTAGTGAAGAAGTCCTAGCATTATCTTTCCTGAGATGGGTTATCCTTAAGGATGTCCCTCCTTTCCTGTGGCACTTCCTTCCTCAGCTTCTTGATCCCTTTGGAAGCATTGTCTGAATTGATGAGACAACCAGGCTTGTTTCTAACCTTGATGCTAGGATGCTTGTTTCTATTAAGCCAGGAGTTGACATCCCACAACACCTTAACCTGAATATTAATGGAGATAGTTTCTCCTATCCTGTGAAAATCCTTGGAGGATTAAATGCTTGTTTCCTTTTCAAAAAGGAAGGACACCTTATGAAAAATTGCCCTATTATAACTAAGAAGAAACCTAAGTCAAACCCTGTGGAAGCTAATGTTGAAACCCCCATTACTAAGGAAGTGCCTTTTGCTATTTTTCTTAAACCTCTCACTTGTGATGTGGGTGCTTCAACCCAAAACCCTAATAAAAATTTAGATGATTTCTCTGTTAAAGGTAAGGAGGTTCTTAATATTGAAAATAAGTTAGTTTCAAACCCTAATCAATGCCCCTCCTCCTCTGCTTTTGTTTCTAATAAATTCCCACCAAAAAAAAACTCCCCTAGGATCACCAAGCCGATTAATCCCACGAGTGCTTCAATTCAAAATGCTAAGATCCCTGATAATGATGGTTTTCAAACTGTTAATAATAAGAAACGTAGGTGAAAAATGCTCAGCAGCTTTCCTTGGAACAAATTCAAACTAGAACAAATTTGAATAGGAATTCCAACCCCTTCGCAGCTCTGACTTGGTCCCCTAATCTTATGATTGAAGATGCACCTTTCAAACCTAATTTCTCTATTCCTGACTATAATTCTCTCAAGGATCAAGAGCAACCCACTCTCATGATTGAGGATGTGTTGACTCCTGTGACTTTACACCAGGAAGACCATGTTGATATCAATAATAGAACTGGTGATGTTACCATGAGTGAGTTCCCTACAACCAAGATTAGAAATATAGAGAACCATAGATGTCCTGATCCTAATCTTGTTGCAGGGTCCCCCTAATGATAACACCACCAGCCGCCCTATCACTATGCTTAATGAACTAGCTAATAATTTAATTAATGAAGTTATTTATGCTAAAACGGACCCTGCTAGTGCTATAATTTAGGTTCCTTCAGGATCCTGCATTAGTGGTGACTCTGGTAGGAATAAAATCCAATTTAGTGGTATTCAATTTGATAAAATTGAGGATGATGATGATCTTTCATTGGGGTACAATACTTCTAAAAAGAAAGGTAGACTATTGGCTCCAAGAACAAGAAGAAGAATGGAGATCTTAATGCTCTCCCTACTAGTTCTATTAACCCTTCTTCATCATTAAGTGCATCTCTTGGAACATTAGAGGCCTTGAGTCTCATGATAGAAAGTTTATTATTAAAAGGTTTTTGATGTGCCATAAGAATACTAATTTTATCATGCTACAAGAGCTAAAGGCTGTTGATTTTTTACTCAATTTTGCTCTTGATTGTATATGGAAAGATGCTACTAAAATTTACACTAACCACTCAAAAGGAAAGGGTGGAGTTTCTTTTCTCATCAAGCCCTATTGGGCAAGATATATCAAAAATATTGGAATCTCTCCTTGTAACCGTGTAGCCTGGGCTATAATTGATTTTAAAGGATCCTCATTTGGTGTTTGTTCTTTATATGCTTCTAATGACTCTAAGGAAAGGATTTCTCTTTGGTATTGGTTATGTGATCTCCCTAATATCCCATGGATTATGGCTGGGGACTTTAACATGATTGAAAACCAGGATGATAAGACTGGGGGTATCCCCTTTGAGTGGAAACTCCTAGAGAAACCCCATTGGGATCACCTTAAACAACATTTAAATCTCTTTGATCCCCTTGAAGGCCTTAAATCTGAGACTTCTGGTCTCTGGTTTACCTAGCATAACTTCCAGCAAGGGCCTAACTAGATTTGCTCTAGACTTGACCACATCTATGTTAACTATAACCACTTCTCCTTCTCCCCCAATCATCAAAACTGTCCTATCTCTACCACTCCCTCTACCCTCTCCGATCACCTCCCCATCATAACTAATATTAACATTAGGAACTCTGTTGATATTTGTAATCCCTAAAATAAAAAATTTATTCTCAATTCCTCCCTATTGAAGTATTAGGATGCTCTTACCACCATTAGGATGGTTAGGTCTTTCAACTTGTTTACTCAATTTCCCTCCCATACTGCTCACTAGAATATGAATGTGACCTCTTGGCAAAAAGTCCTTCAAACTTTAGGCCAGAAGAAGGCTAAGGATTATAGATTTCAGGAGAACCTCCTTAATGATCACCTTCACATTGCTGAATGGGAAATCCAATTGAATCCCACCTCCCCTGATCTTATTGAATGTTTTTTTCAAGCCAGGGATTCCCTAAGGAAGCATCAATAAGTCAAAGTTAGGGGTGCCTTCATTAGAGCTCGTAACCATTGGCTTCAATATGGAGATAAAGGATCCAAACTCTTCTTCAACCTTTTGAAACAAAAATAGAGTAGAGAAAGGATTGATAGGATAGTTGTTGAAGATAAGGAACTTCTCAACATTAATGATATTACTGCTTCTTTTGAAATGTTTTATAAAATGCTGTTTACTTCAGAGGATAATGAAACCTCTAAAGATGTGAGGGACAAATGCAAAGGAATTATTCCTAATAGGATTTTTGATGTGCATGCCCTCTTGCTCAAATCTAGCATCTCCCTCCAAGAAATTACTGATGCCATTGCTACGCTTAAAGATAATAAAGCCCCCAACCCGAATGGCCTTCTTGGTGAATTTTATAAGGTTAATATTGATTGGATTGCTAAAGATCTTTATGACCTCTACTCTGAAGCTTTTGACTCATGTACCCTTGGGAATTCCATTAATATGGGCATTGCTAAACTTGTTCCTAAAGCTAGAGATAAAGCTTTCATTAAAAATTGGCGCCCTATTACACTCCTCAATGTCTCCTATAAAATTCTTGCTAAAGTCCTTGCTTCTCATCTTGTGAATATCCTCCCCCAATTTATTTGCTCCACCAAAGTCAGCTTCATCAAGGGGAGATATATCCTAGAAAACCTCATTACCATCTGGGAAACTATGGAATGGGCCAAATCCTCCAACCAGGATGTTGCCATGTTTCTCCTTGATTTTTAAAAAGCTTACGATAGAGTGGAATGGTATTTCATCCTCACCATGCTCAATGTGTTTGGCTTCCCTGATGAATTCTATAGATATGTCAAAGTCCTCCTTAAAGATGTCTCTACCCTGATTGAGGTTAATGGGAATATCTCTCAACCTATCCCCCTTTCTTGCTCCATTAGGCAAGGGTGCCCTCTTGCCCCTGCCCTCTTTGTGATTTCCTTTGATGCTTTATTTTACCTGCTCAGAGATGATACCCTATCTCCTAAAGTTCATGGCATTACTCTTTCTGATGATTCTGAGCTTCTTAATATTTAGTTTGCTGATGACACATCATTCTTTCTTGAGCTCTCTAATCATAATATTCATTTCCTTACTCAAAATATTGATATCTTTGGGAAAACTTCAGGTGCCGACATCTCCAACTCCAAATCCATCCTTCTTGGGTGGGACGAGGATCACCCAGACTGGCTTCATCAGTTTGGATTCTCCTCGGGAGGTCCTAACAAAATTGTTAGATACTTGTGTATTCCCTTCTCCATATCCCCCTCCCTTAAGGATATGTGGCTTTGGATTAAGGAAAGAATTAATAAGAAAATCAATAAATGGGATAATAGGGTGCTTTCCCTTGCTGGAAGGATCCAAGTCTCTCAAAAGATTCTCTCTTCTTATAGCATATATTACTCCTCTACTTGGATGTTTAGTAATTACCAGGTGTTCAAAATTCAAAAGGCTGTTAGAAGGTTCTTGGAGTTGGTGTCATTTTGACAAGAATCTTAGACAACAAGGGATTTCCCTTGCTGCTAAATGGATCTTCTAGGCCCTTGATGCTTAGGAACCTTGGAAGGTGTTGATAAGGAATAATATTTAAAATGGTGTTCCCAGACATGCCAAAACTTGGAAAAAACTCCCTTTTTGTGATCTTATGGCTGGTTCCTTTCCTATCTCTGTCAAGGGCACTTGGGTCTTCAAGTCTATTTGGAGGGCTTGGGAACATGTGCATGGATATATCTATAATTTTAGGTTTGATAATAGTAACTCTTTGCATGGAGAACACTTAATTTGGTGGAACCTCCACCACAATAGTAAGCCTCTTGCTTTAACCCAAGGATGTTCTGCTAGATACTGGCATAATAGAGGGATTAAGTGTTTTATGGACATAATAAAAAATGACAATCTTATAAGCTGGAAAACTATTAGTAGTAACTTTGATCTCCCTAACTCCCATAAAAGAAATTTCAACATGATTAAAAATTCTTGTGCCCCCCTTAATCTTCCCCATGGTATTGATGTGGACTCCCATAGGTACCTCTCCTTCTGATGGGATGATGGATCCCTCCTCCCTAAAGTTAAAGATAAAGACATTTATAAGGTTCTTAATGGTGACTCCTCAATTCTGGACCACCTTAATTCCATCTGGTATTTTCATATTAACCCCCTTGGTTGGTAGAAAACTTTAGAAATTTTTTGGAAGTTCCCCATCCCCCCTAAGATTAAATGTTTCAAATGGAAGCTCATGCTGGATAGACTTCCTATTAGAACTCAACAAGGTGGCTCTGATACTTGTCTTGTTTGTAAGATGCCTGAGACTATGAGGCACATTTTCTTTGACTATCCTTTTGCCAGAGAAGAATGGATGCTATTTGGAATCTCCATAACTGAACATGCTTTTACTTTTGATATCATTATTGGATCTATTCTTGGTGTTAAAAAAGATGCTAACCTTTTCTAGCATATCCTTTCTTCTTACATCCTTTGGTTTATTTGGAAATTTAGAAATGAGGAAAAATTTCAAGGTAATGGTAGAGTTCTTACTGGTTTTCTTAGAAAAATCATATGTTTTAAAATTATTTCATAGGTTTGATGCGTGATGCAGCTTAAGAAGGAGAAGCTACTAAGATTTCTCCCAGATGGCCATGCCACCATGTTTATCTATGAAATGAAAAATGTCTTTGAATGGACTAGAATTACGGACAATTAGGTAGCCTTTGATGATGGTCTTAAAAAGTTGATTAAGGAAATCAAGGATACTAGAGGGCCCTATTTTGATAAACTTGAATTATTTTCTCATATCTTGGAAAGGAAGAAAGTTGTTTGGATGGAGGGTGCTCAAGGGTGGACCTCCTGGGTTGAAGACTACAATGATGTTCTGCTCTAATTGTTTTTGGTTCCTTTTTGGTATTTATACTCTCGATAATTGTTATCTTCTGTGATGCTTTTTCCTACTTTGTATTAGTTATTTTCCTGTGAACTTGATGGGTTGAGGCTCTGCCTCCCCACTCCTCTTCTTGTAATTCTCCCTTTTTTATCAATCGATATATAATTCAAAAAGAGATTTTTTTTGAGTTAAACATTTATATTTACAAGGAAATATATACATAGTCATATTTTATCATTTCTTTAAAAAATATATATATAATTTCATCTAAAACATAATTCATTTATATATACTAAATATTATATTAATCTATTTAACTAGAATCTTTATATTAGTAACTTTCTTTTCTTTAATTATAAATATAATGTAAATAATTTATATTCAACAAAATTTATTATAAAACCAATACTTTGTTAAATCTATTAAATTGATATTTAATATACATTATAAAAAATACTATAAATTAAACAAATTTGGACAATATATATCCTTAAAAAAAGAAAAAAAACTTGACACAATATACCACCTCATTTCTAAAGGGGAAGTAACCACCCTATGGATTCTTCCAAAACTTAGTTTGTTGATAATGATAGCAATGAAATTTAGGAGTCAATCATTTTACCTCATCTACATTTAGCCAAATTTTTAATAAGACATCAATAGGCTCTTGTTGTACTAGTGAAGTTGAAAGATTCTTAATGAACCCACTAGGGATTAAGTCTTGTTGAGTGCAATGCTTTAGCATAAATACTCCCCAAACCTTGGCTCTTAGGTGAAGAGGTGTAACCTAAAGATCATGTATTCTCATATAGAATAGGTAAAAATGACTTTGTGGTTGTCAATCATTCATAAAAAAAATGAATAATACATATTTCAAAATGATTGGTACCACTCATTATTAAATGTCGACTCTTCCTAAGATATCAAACAAGTCTTTCTCTATGATGTATTAAAGGTAAATATGGACAATTTTTGTAATAAAATAGAGATAAATACTTGGGAACTAGTGGTAGCTTTACATTATAATAAGGAATAAGAAATACAAACTAGGGTTAAACCATATATTTTTATCTAATGATGTGTACTTTGTTTCATTATTAATTTAATAAAATAAAATTATTTTTCATTACATTATTATTAAATTATAGATCTAGTTAAATAATGATGGTAAACTATTTTCTAGATTTTTTTATGTATAATTATTATTAAAAACAAAAGAAATGTTATATGTGTTAACTTGTATCTATTATCTCATGGTTTTTCCCTTTTTCATGCTATATTTTTACAGAGACTTCATCAACTTGAAGTAATTGAACAAGTTCAACAATTGTATGTGGATAAATAAAGTTTCTAATAGGATTAAGCTAGCAAACATAAAATTTTGGAGTGATCACGTTTTTATTACAACATGTAGTCCTCCAACACTGTATTACTTTCTAATAAATAAGATTTAACTTACAACAAAAAAAATTAAAATAATTTAGTTTAGTGGAGTCTTATACAAAACTATAAGAATAGAGTGGAGTTTTATGTATGTTCCTTGTGTTGTGTACATCATTCCATTAAAGTTGACCTAAATTTGTTTCACAATCCTATTAAATTACTTCTTTATATCAAAGTGCAACCTGAATGATCCTGCCATCATTGGTGACAAAATGATGCCTCCGATTAGAATTAAATAATTCACCATAATGTGTTTAAATTGGTCAACTTTCCTCATTGCAATTTCTTCTTCTACTGATCCATTCAATTTCACAACACAATTATGCACTAACACTTTTTGCATCATTCTATAGCTTAATACTATGGGAAAAATGACATATTGGTGAAAGATCTTATGCACAACTATTTAAAGAATAGGATATTCTTTCATGCCTTAGGTTATGTGCACCATTCCACTAAAATTTGAGTCATTTTTTTCTAAATTAGATCTCTTAAGATACTTTGTTGGATCAAAGTAATCAAAAGGGATTCAAAACCATTGGTGGCAAATAGTGGTGACATATTGGTGAAAGATCTTATGCACAACTATTTGAAGAAATAGGATCTTATTTCATGCCTTAGGTTATGTGCACCATTCCACTAAAATTTGAGTATTTTTTTCTAAATTAGATCTCTTAAGATACTTTGTAAAACCTTTGGTAAATGAGAAATCTTTCAATTAGGAATAAACCACACACTGATTAGGTCTCAATGTGGTTATTTTCCATCCACCATTAATGATTCAGCTAATTTCTCTTTCAAATTCCTAACACTAGTCTCCATTAATGCTTATGTAAAATTGTACATAACTTGATAGACCACTTGAAAATCATATTATAATCAAAAAAAATCACAATGAGATATTGTAAAGGGTCCTTATATTAAAATATGAAATATATAAGAATTTCATATATGCCTTGGTTCGTACACACTATCACATCAAAGTGTGGTTAATTTTATTCTTAGGTCCCCAAATGACTATGTCCTAACCAAAGTAGATTTGAAAAGGTTTGAAAACATGGGTGATCTAATGACACCACCTCTAGACTTAGCATATCCACTCCAATATATAGCATGGTTATTTTTTTTAATGAGGTATAGTCCAATTAATTTATCTCATACCACTCAAATGTGCTAGTACTCATTAACATTAATAATATCATATTTCCATAATCCATTTCAAATGTGTGTGCATTTCTGGATTTGATTGTGTGTGTTTTTACCATCAACATTTTGGATCACACTCTGTGATCCATCATCAGGAAGAGAGAGTGCAAGAATTGTAAAAAATAAAGGTGTAGACCAAGCTTGTCTCAAGAGATTTAAGGAGAGGAAATGACATAGAAAACTATGCTGAGAGGAAAAAGAAAATAGAAAATAAGGCTACAAAAACCAGTAAGAAAAAGTAAATAAAAAATAAAAAGCCCCAAGATAGGAGAAAAAAAAAAATCCACTAAAATAAACACACAACTAAAAGGGGGTAAGAGAAATTAGGAGACAACAAAAAGAAGCCAAACAAAAAACACACAAAAAATAAAGCAAGCAAAAATACAACAAAAAAAGAGGAAACACAGAAGAAAAATAAAGAATAATTAGAAAAAACACACATGTACCACAAATAAATAAGAAAAGTGGGAAGGATATATATATATATATATATATATATATATATATATATATATATATATATATATATATATATATATATATTATATATATATATATATATATATATTATTATATATATATATATATATATATATATATATATATATATATATATATATATATATATATATATATATATATATATATATATATATATATATATATATATATATATATGAAGGGTGCTCCCCTTAATACCACAAATACATAACAGAAATAGAGAAACAACAACAATAATATGCAAGAACAGAAAATTGGCTTCTTATTATCTCCACAAATGTGGAATTACAAACTTTCAGAATTACAACATGCAAAGCCACATGGGCATTCCCTTACAATATTCTGTAGGACAAAGCCTTGAATCAATACCTAGATCTACTACCTAGAACTGCCCTAGACAACACTACGGCCTTCTTTATATAGGCAATTTCCACCACCCGAGAAGGTTCCAGAAATTTAGCCCTTAGGGCCGACCAAACTTAGAATTATTTTATTTTACAATTTATTACATCAAAGTCGTCTCAAAATGAATTTTGAAAACCCAAATAGAAATTTTGAAAAAAATTATTTTCTGCCATTTCAGGTGACCCAACTTCCGAAGACCATAAGTCATCGTTCGTTGACCTAATTGGCTATTATAACCCCATTCTGAAAATGCCATGAAGCACTCTATAGGCTTGACTAGCGCAAAGCGCCCATAACTCAAATTTTCAACCTCATCCAGGGCCTCTAAAGCCTTGAAAATTGAGTTCAAAGTTTCTGTACCCTGCTGCCAATACCAAAAATCTTCAATATCTTCAAAACTAGACCTGTTCTAGCCATGAAACTTTGCTGGTAGGCTAATATGACTGAGATGAACCTCCACATGTAAAATTAGAACATTTCGAGATTGTAAGACCAACTTACTAAAAATAGTAAGTTTCCATAAATATCAGCTCTGCACAAGATAGCCCTTATTGAATACAAAAACAAAAATATTTTTGGGTGATGCAAGATTGCTCTTACACCCAGGATGCTCTTGCCATCAGACACCTGGGGTAATTTGAGAAGTGACCCTGTCATGACTCAGGTGTACAGTGGAAAACCAAGATGGTTAACCTCCTCCTTTGTTAGCCATGATGAATCTTAAACACGTCATCCTTTCCATTTGACCAAATACTCTTCATATGTCATGTTCCTTGTGCTTCTACCAACATGACTGTCCAGTATGTCTTCAATCTCCTTGATATTTGAACTGGTTGCTGGAATACTCCACTGTGCTACTGCAACCTCATCTTCAACACCTCCTTCATGATACTCTGTCAAATCTAAAATGTTAAACACTGGTGAAATATCAGCTCAGTAGGCAATTCTACCTCATATGCATTTCCTGAATCATGCTTTCTTCAGTATCTTACATGGCCCAAACTTCTTCATTTTCAACTTTTTATATGTACCAACTAGAAATCACTCCTTCCGCAAATGAACCATGACTTCATCTCCAACCTAAAATTCCCTATGCCTCCTTTTCTCATCTACCTTAGCCTTATACTATGCATTCATCTTGGTAATATGCTTCCTCACCTCCTCATGGATGTTCTTCAAGTGTTCTACAAAATCCTCAGCTTCAGCACTACTTATTTCTCCTTTATCTATCTTTCTTAATTTAGATGCATTTCTTAGACTATTTCCATACACAATCTGGAATGGTGATTTACCAGTGCTCCTATTGACAGAATTATTGTATGCAAATTCTGCCTGTGGTAAAATCAAATCCCATCTTGTTGGCTTATCTCCAACTAAACATCTCAACAAATTTCTCAAACTTCTATTCACCACCTCTGTCTGTCCATTAGTCTGTGGATGATGTGATGAACTGAACTTCAAATTTGTCTTCAACTTCTTCCACAATGTCCACCAAAAATATCCAGCAAACTTAGTATCTCGATCTGAAACTATGGTCTTTGGAAAACCATGTAGTCTCTCCACTTCTCTGAAAAACAATTCTGCTACATGAATAGCATCATTAGTCTTCTTGCAGGGAATGAAATGTGTCATCTTCAAAAATCTGTCAACCCACCACAAAAATTGAATCATGTCCCCGCTGAGTCCTCGGTAAACCAAGAACAAAGTCCATACTGATATCCTCCCAAGGCTTCTCTGGTATAGGTAATGGCTGATACAACCCTGTATTCTGCTTCACTCCTTTCACCATCTAACATACTCTTCAACTCTGTACAAACTTCTTCACATCTTGTTGCAATTATGGCCAATAATAATTCTCACCAACCAAAGTAAGGGTTTTATCATTACCAAAATGTCCAGCTAATCCTCCACTATGCTTCTCTTTGATGAGATTCTCCCTCATAGAACTTCTTGGAATGCACAACTGACTCCCTCTGAATAGTATATCATCCTGGATGATGAAATCCAGCCATTTCATCCTATCTAGAGTAATAGGCTCTTTACAAGCTTTCTGAGCTCCACCAAAATTAGGATCCTCTAGATACAAATTCTTGAGTTCCTTGAATCCAACCACCTCAATCTACATCTCTATCAGCAATACTTGCCTTCTGCTAAAAGTATCTACAACCCTATTAGACTTTCCACTTCTATGTTTCAAAACAAATGTATAACTCTGCAAAAACTCAACCCATTTCAAATGCCTCTGATTCAACTTTCTTTGACTATTCAAATATTGCAAAGCTTGATGATCAGTATACAAGACAAACTCTTTAGGAAGTAGATAATGTCTCCACTTCTTTAATGCCTGAACTATAGCATAAAATTCCTGATCATAAATAGAATACTTCCTCTTGGCATCATTTAACTTCTCACTGAAATAAGCAACAGGTTTACCTTCTTGGCTCATAACAGCTCCTATTGCAGTACCACTAGCATCACAATCTACTTGAAACACCTTATTAAAATCTAGAAGTGCTAAAACAGGTTGTTCTGTATCTTTTTGTTTCAACAATTGAAAACTCTTTTCTGCCCCATTAGTCCACTTAAACTCTTTTCTATCCCCTCTCATTGTTTCAGTCAAGGGTCCACAAATACTACTAAAATTTTTGATAAACTTTCTGTAAAAGCTAGCCAAACCATGAAAATATCTTACCTCGGTAGCACTCCTTGGAGTAGGCCATTCAAGGATAGCCTGTACCTTCTCTGGGTCCATTTTTAGACTTTCTTCTGAAACTACAAATCCCAAATACACTAACTCTTTCTTCACAAAACTGCACTTCTTCAAGTTAATCAATAATTTCTCATCTCTCATCTTCTCAAACACCATACAAATATGCATCATATGTTCCTCCAATGTCTTGCTAAATATCAAAATATCATCTAGGTAAACAATGACAAACTTACCCAAAAATTCTTTCAAAACCTCGTTCATGAGCCGCATGAAAGTGCTCGGTGCATTGGTTAGCCCAAAAGGCATGACTAGCCACTCATACAGTCCTTCCTTTATCTTGAAGGCAGTCTTCCATTCATCTCCTTCTTTGATCTGAATCTGGTGATATCTACTCTTAAGATCTATCTTTGAGAAATACATAGCTCCACTCAAACAATCCATAATATCATCCATTCGTGGCAATGGAAACCTATACTTGATTGTGATTTTATTTATTTCTCTAGAATCTATACACATCCTCCATTCTCCATTCTTCTTTGGTGCTAATACTACTGGTACAACACATGGACTTGGGCTCTCATGAATCAATCCTTGTGTAACAACTCATGTACTTGTCTATTCAACTCTTCACTTTCTACTGGTGTCATTCTGTGTGCTGCCTTGTTTGGAAAATTGGCTCCTGGAATCAAATCCATCTAATGACTAATCTTCCTTACGGGTGGTAATCCATCAGGTACATTATCAGATACAATATCCCAAAACTCATTCAACAAATCTGCAACCTCTATAGATACATCCTCTACTTCTTCTTTACTAGCTTTTGGAATTAAAGAAAAACACACATGCTCATGCCTCATACCATCTAGGAATTTCTTCCATAAACAAATGTTATTCTTGCATTGCCACATACCCTTTCTTTGGTCTCCCTCAATGGCTTTAGCTTATGTTGCACTCCATCCTTTGTTAGGGAATAGGTATTCGCATGACCATCATGTACAACACATCTATCAAACTGCCACGGTCTACCCAACAACATATGACATGCATCCATAGAGATGATATCACATAGTACCTCATCTTGGTACCTGCCGATCTTGAACTTTACCAGGCACTGTTCACTGACCATGACCTTGTCGTCATCCTGCACCCCTGGAAATCCAATATGGATGTGGGTGTTTCTATCTCTTGAGCTTCAACTTTGTCACCATCTCTTCTGACACCAAATTGTCAGTGCTTCCACTATTGATAATCACATCACAACATTTACCCTCACACTTGCATCTAGTGTGAAATAGGCTCCTCCTTTGTTCAGGTTCATTCTCACCACTTAGCAAGACTCTTTTTTTAATTAGCATTTCTCCTCTTTCAGCATCTTCAAAATTTGATGATCTAGCATCTTCATCTACAAGTACAACTCTGGCCTGGCCTTCATTTCTCCTATCTGTTCTACCTTGGCACTGAGGACATTCAAATGCCCTATGACCTTATTCTCCACAATGAAAACATGTTCCATGGAAGCCTCCTCTTCCAAATCCTTGTCCTCTTCCTCTTCCTCTCTGATCTCTATTATTCTGATCTTGGAAATGATTGAAATTGTTTTCTCTCTGATTCTGGTTGCTACTGGCCTCATCCTTCTTTTTTAGATCTTCATTTTGGCCACCATATGACCGTCCACGAGATCTTCCACCACGACCTCTTCCATTTTGTCTTCTCTCAAACTTCTTGTTCAGCTTTCCTCTACTTTTAGGGAAAATTGGTATGCCTCCTCAATACTATTCATTCAAACTAGATTCAACTCCTCCTGAATGCTTGGACTTAACCCATTAAGGTATCGGGCAACTTTCTCCTTATCAACTTCTGCATGGCCTGTTCTGATGAGGATTCGATAGAACTCCTCTGTATACTCCTGAACAGATCTTCCTGCTTGCTTCAAACTTTGCATTTTCTTTAGTAGGTCAAGCTCATAATCAACAGGAATGAACTGTCGCTTCAATTTGTCCACCATCCGATCCCATCTTGTGATTTTATCTTTCCCTCTTCTATTTCACTCCAATTGAATTTCTTGCGACTAGATCTTCGCATGACCTTTTAGTCTGGCCTTCACAAATTTGACCCTATCAGGATCCTCAACATCTTCATACTCAAAATATTTCTCACATTCATTGATCTAGTCGATCAATTCCTCTGGGTTAAGATTTCCAAAAAATGTAGGAACCTCAATCTTAGGTCTTTTCCCAATCTTGGAAATCACCCAAAAAAGTCTTTCTTCCTCCTGGTTCACAATTTTAGCTTCTCCTTCTTGATATTCTTCTTCGGCTTCATCCTTGCTTTCATCTCTGACATTAAGATTCATTCCTCTGCGAATCTCTTCTTGTAATGCTCGCACTTGTCTCTATAGCTCTCTAACCTCAGGTGTCACAGCACCAGCTCTTCTGTCACGTTCTCTTTGTGAAGGCATTTTCGTGATGCCCGCTGAAACCCTAACAACAGTCCTAGTGCAAACTGCCTCACAGTTGGTGATCTGTTTACACACTCAAGAAAACTTTCTCTGATACCACTTGATGAAGGGTGCTCCCCTTAATACCACAAACACATAACAAAAATAGAGAAACAACAACAATAATATGCAAGAACAAAAAATTGGCTTCTTATTATCTCCACAAATGTGGAATTACAAACTTTCAGAATTACAATATGCAAAGCCACATGGGCATTCCCTTACAATATTCTGTAGGAGAAAGCCTCAAATCAATACCCAGATCTACTACCTAGAACTGCCCTAGACAACACTACAGGCCTTCTTTATATAGGCAATTTCCACCACCCAAGAAGGTTCCAAAAATTTAACCCTTAGGGCCGACCAAACTTAGAATTATTTTATTTTACAATTTATTACATCAAAGCCGACTCAAAATGAGTTTTGAAACCCAAACAGAAATTTTGAAGAAAATTATTTTCTGCCATTTCAGGTGACCCAACTTTCGAAGACCATAAGTCATCACCCATTGACCCAATTGGCTATTATAACCTCATTCTGGAAATGCCACAAAGCGCTCTACAGGTTTGACTTGCACAAAATGCCCGTCACCCAAAATTTCAACCTCATTCGGGGCCTCTAAAGCCTTCAAAATTGAGTTCGAAGTTTCTGTACCCTGCTGCCAATACCAAAAATCTTCAATATCTTCAAACTAGACCTGTTCTAGCCATGAAACTTTGCTGGTAGGCTAATATGACTGAGATAAACCTCCACATGTAAAATTAGAACATTCTGAGATCGTAAGACCAACTTACTAAAAATAGTAAGTTTCCATAAATAGCGGCTCCGCACAAGATAGCCCCTTATTGAATACAAAAATATAAATATTTTTGGGTGATGCAAGATTGCTCTTACACCCAGGATGCTCCTACATCATATATTTATATATATACATACATACATATATATATATATATATATATATATATATATATATATATATATATATATGTGTGTGTGTGTGTGTGTGTGTCTATATATGTATATATATATATATATGTATATATGTATATATATGTATGTATATATATATATATATATATATATATCTATACGTATATATGTATATATATATGTGTGAGTGTGTGTGTGTATCTATACATACATACATACATATATACATATATACATATATACATATATATATACATATATATATGTATGTATATATATATATATATATGTGTGTGTGTGTGTGTGTGTGTCTATATATATATATATGTATATATGTATGTATATTGTATATATGTATGTATATATCTTTATATATATATAGACATATATATATCTACATATATACATATATATATCTACATATATACATACATACATATACATATACATATAAATAAATATATATATGTGTGTGTGTGTGTGTGTGTGTGTGTGTGTGTATTAAGGAGAAAACTAGTGCCATTCTAAGGAAGTAACCCCTCGCATCTATGGGGTGCCTAAAATTCACAAAGGAGGTATTCCTTTGAGACCCATTGTTGACACCATTGAGTCACCGACTTATTTTCTGGCCTCTAACCCTACCAAGATAATCTCCCCCTTGGTGGGAAAGTCTGACTCTTTTATCAAAGATTCATGTCAGTTTGTCCAATTTATTAAAGACACCAAGTTTGAGTGTCGTGACATCCTGGTTAGTTTTGATGTGGTCTCCCTCTTCACCAAGGTTCTTATTCATGATGCTATTCAAATTTTTGAACATAAGGTTAGTGTTGAGATTGCCAATTTGTTTGAGTTGTGCCTGAGATCTACCTTCTTCTCCTTCCAAAATGTCATCTATGAGAAAGTGGATGGGGTGGCTATGGGTTCCCCCCTTTCTGCTATCATAGAAAACCTCTATATGGAGAATTTTGAGAAGATGGCCCTCCAATCCTTCCCCTGCAAACCAAGATGGTGGAAGTGATATATTGATGATACCAATGTTTTTTGGCCACATTGGGCTTGACAAACTAGAAGAGTTTCACTAGCACATCAAGAATTTGGCCCCCAACATTTCCTTCACCAAGGAGATTGAGTCAGACAACCAATTACCTTTCCTTGACGTTCTTCTCATCAAGAAGCCCAATGTCAGCTTTGGTCATTGTGTGTATCACAAGGCCACCCATACTAACTTATACCTCCACTTGTCTTCCCACCACCACCCCTACCAAAAAGTTGGTATCCTCAAGACTCTTTCTCTAAGGGCCCTTAGAATTTGCGATGATGAAAACTTCACCCAAGAGCTTACCCACCTTCTCCAGGTCTTCAAATTAAATGGATATTCTCATAAGAAAATTTATAAGGCTGTTAACAAAGCCAAGGCCTCCTTTCTTTCTAGCACTAGTCCTAACCCCTCCCAATCCCCACCTTCCTTGAATGCCTCCCTTCCATTTTTGGATGGCATCTCCCAAAAAATTGCCAAAATTTTAACTAGAAAGGGCCTTCGTGTTACCTTCAAACCCCTTTCAAAGTTAATAAATTGTGTTCCCTTGATCAATGACTCCAAAGACTTCCTTCTAGACTCTAGAATCTATAAGATTGTGTGCTCTTATGGCATTCCCTATATAGGGGAAACCAAACGCTCTTTCCTCACTAGAATCCATGAGCATAGTGTTGATATAAAGAATGATAGGTCCACAAGTCCGCTTTAGTAGAGAACTCTTCTTCCACCAAACATCATATCTATTTGGAGAGCACCCAAATCCTTTCCAAGGAGGACAACTACTTCAAGAGGAAGCTTAAGGAGCCCATTGTTATTAACCACCATCCCATTAACCTTAACTGAGATGATGGGTGATCTATTAACCCTTCTTGGAAACCTCTATTAGGCACGCTTGACAACCCCCATCACCCTTGATTATTTTTGGGCTCCCTCCCTTGTGTTCGCCTCCTTTTTTATGTTCTTTGGTTTGTCCTCTTTCTTTGCTTTCTTCTAAATTTTTGTGGGTGTGCTTTATTTGATCTTTTTTGTGCTTCTTGTTTGATTTATATTTTCTCTCTCCTCATTGTTGATCTTGGAGGGGTTTGTGGGTGTTGTTTTCCTTTCCTTTGTTGGTGTCAGTTTCATCTTCTTTGGTTTGTTCTCGTGCTTGCTTGGGCCTTGGTTTGTGTAGGTGTTTGTCCTTGTGTTTTTTTAGTCTTTCGGGTTGGTGGTTTACAAGTCCCCCCCTTTTTGTTTTGCTTAGTCCTTACCTTTTCCTTTTTTCTTTGTGTTTTCTTAGTTGTGTTGTTTTGCCCCTTACTTTTTACATTTTTTTGTCTTTTTAATCATTTAGTTGTTTGTTTGCTCTCCTCTTTTCCCGTGGTTTCTATTTTTGATTGTTTATTAATTTTTTATTTTTTGTTAGGCTGTTCGAAGTTTTTTGTCCAATTTTATTTTATTTTACTGTATTATATTTTTGTTCTTGTGTTATATATATACACATACATTTTAGTATTTTTAAATATAGATCTATAGGTCTATATTTAACAATACTCATTTATATATAGAGAGGTCCATACACTCCAAAATAAGTACTAAATATAGACCTATTTGTCTATATTTAACTTTATATATATATATATATATATATATATATATATATATATATATATATATATATATATATATATATATATATATATATATATATATATATATATATATATATATAATATATATGTTTCCTTCACTTATATTAATCGTATATATTGGTTTTGTTTGCATTTTTTTGAGATTTATAAGTCGTTATTTGTGTACCCTCACATACATACATACATATATATACATCTGTATATATATATGTATATACATATGTATATACACATGTATATATATATATATATATGTCTATATATATATATATATATATATATATATATATATATATATATATGTCTATATATATATATATATGTCTATATATATATATATATATATATATGTATATGTATATGTATGTGTATATATATATATGTATATATATATATATATGTATATGTATGTGTCTATATATATATATATATGTATGTGTACATATATATATGTATATATATGTATATGTATATCTATATATATGTATATGTATGTATATATATATGTACATATATGTATATGTATATGTATA
>BSBK01009580.1:315000-364627 GCA_027943335.1 Chamaecyparis obtusa | reverse complement strand
ATTTTTCTTTGGATGAGGAACATGAAACATCAATACAAAGTAAGAGAGAATTGGAATTGGAAACAAAAAGAAAATGAATAAGAAACTTGTGTGCAACAAGAGAATTGAACTATGAAGATGCGCGCACAAAATCTATGACTTCCCAAGTTGAAGAGACATCATCATCCAATGTTGGAGGCACACCATTGTATCATGTTGAAGGCACACCATTTTCTACTTTTGAAGGTGTGGGCACACCATTGTCTACATCCCAAGGTGTACGTACCCCCTTGTATCATGTTAAAGGCACACCATTGTCTACATCCCGAGGTATAGGCACAACATCATCTCATATTGAAGGCACTCAAGATGGTACACAATTCACACATAATGTTTTTGATGCTCCTAGAACTATTTATAGAAAGCCAAAATATTTGATTGATATTGATACTAACATTTTGCAAGCAATGGCCTGACAAGATTCCCAAGCGTACTTGTCAAAGAAATGCTAATCATATTAGGAGATCATTTTTTGAGAATTTAAACATGAAAGGAAGATGTCAAATATTTGTTGAAATAATGAGAAATCTGAAAATATAGGCCCATCATGAAGATTCTTGGGCTAAGACGATGGATGAGTCAAGTGAAAAATCTAATTCTAGTGTTTGTCAACTTTTGTTGTCAACTTGACAACTAATTCTAGTGTTTGTCACTAATAATCAGTCAGTTAGGGGATAGTTAGAAGTTAGTTTGTAGGTTCTAGTCGGTCTTTTGGAAGATTAGAGTCTATTTGGAAGGGATCCACATGAGTGGATAGGGCGAGAGTGTTGTTGATCTGAAATGGATTGAGTTTGTATTAGCTTGAATCAATAAAATCAAAATTTCTCAGCACAGTGGTATTCCACTGGCCTAGGGGTACAGTCAACAATAGTTAACTATTGTACTTGAGCTGAATGTGATCCTTGTTTAGTTTGATGTAGGAACGTTTATTTGCATTTGTTTTGACTTGGCTATAATATCTTTTCATTACCTTCATCACTGACAACTCCAAGGATTTAACTGGTGTATTGATAGTGACTGGTACAGGGGTATAGTCAGCAACTAAGGGACCCCGCAATACTATAACCACAAGACCTCAAAACATCAAGGAAAAACAAAACAACTACCTTCAAATGAGCCAAGGTAGTAATATTGAGCATCTCGATGGTGTTCCTATCCTCCAAGGGGTGGTCCAAAATACCAAGGGTATCAATAACCTGATACCTCAAGTACTTATAATCAGTATACCCGACAAATAGAGACTTAGTAGTAAAAGCATAAGGTTGCACATCCACATCCGCCCTAGTAATCTTATTAATAAAAGAACTCTTGCCAACATTAGGTTACTCACAGATCAAAATAGGCCTAGTATTGGGATCAATAGATGACAAACTTTCCATATGTTGCCTCACCTATTCGAGGTCATGTCTTTATATTGTGATTGTCTCGTGGAATAGGGAACACACCAATGAATATAAATGTTTGATTCCACACGATCTTGGATAGGTTGTGACTTATAAATATTGCCTTATATTTTATTTATACATTTCTACATTCATTTCATTACTTTTTTTATTATTACAGTCAAGGAATTGACTGTTATTGAGGACAATGACTGGCATTTGTAGCACAGTCAGCAAGTTAAAGGTTTGAATCCTCCATAATATGTAAGGCACTCCCACCTCTGTGTTAACTATGGTTTGGTGTGAGATTTCCATTGATGTATTGTATGTATTAGATCTTTCTTTGAATGCAGGGAAGTTGAATAGAAGGTGAGAAGAGACAGAGACAGGCCTGGTGAAATCACAATGAAAGGAGTTGAAGGTAAGCACCAGTCATGGCTGGAAGTGACTCGATGATTAGGGAGGGTAGATGATGGATGGGAAGGTCCTTTGGGATGTATTAGAAGGTGATGGGACCAGTGTTGATGTTAGGTGTTGCAGGGAAGGGTATTTCCTACAAAACCCTTGGTTTCTAGCCCAAATAGTGAGCTTTTATTGAATGGGAGTGTAGATGGGTGATTATGGAAAACTAAGTTGAAAATTGGTTGTCTTTTATCCTTTATCAAGATTATTTGGGGTTGTGGAGTCCTAGAAGTGAGTGGTTCTAGGAGTTGCTTTGTTAGGTGAGGCTAATTAGGCCTAGTTGAAGGGTTAGGGGGTGAAGGAAGTCTTCACTAGTGAAAGAGATAAAGTATGTGATTGATATCAATTTAGTAACTCTAAAAAGGGTACTAGAAAATGTAAAAACATTGCTAGGTTGTTTGGGGATTTTGAGAGTAAATTGCTGATTTTAGTGTTGGAAAGGCTACTAGGCAGTCCTAGAAGGGCTATAGAAGAGGAAGGTTGAAAGATGAATTGATTGGTTTGAATGGGAAGTTGTAACATGGAAAATATAGCATGTTGAGATGATATAAGGTGTTAGGTATAATACCCCAAAAATGGGCTATAGGTTCATTAACCTCCTACATCTTCAATTCGAACGAAATCGACATCAAAGTCCTAACTTAAGGCACATCTGCACATTATTGAATTCTAATTGATTTTATCCTAAATTCTACATCGGGGAATATTCCTAGTAATATTCCTAATTTATCCTAATTATATTTAATTTAATAATTATTTGGCGATAAATCTTATTTATCCTAAAGTTTGATTAATTGAATATTCTAAATATTTAATTAATTATATTTAGTACTGCCACTTAATTGTTTAATTAGATTTAATTATATCTATTCCTAAATTATATTATTTAATTCTGACAATAAATCAAAAATCCTATGACTAAATGATTAAATTCCTATTTAATTAATTAAAGTCAGTTCTGAATATAATATAGTTTTTGAATAAAGTTTGATTTAATAATTGATTAACCCATAAATCAATTATTTTAATTCAAAAATTAGTTAAGTTGAGGATAAAGCACTTTATTTATTTAATTAATTCATAAATAATTGTGCACATTCAAAGAGCAGTTAAACTCAAAATTAGGAAATCAATGCAAGTTGTTAACTTTTGGAAACTCAACATTCTATTTTGAGTTCAAAGCTGATCTAAACTTATGATTTGAGCTAAAAAGTTGTTCTTGCATGATTTTGCATGATTATGTGAGTTAATCTTCTCTGATTTCTCGTTGACTCAAAAATCAACCTGAGTTTATCAAGAGTGATTTATGGCTTTTCTCTTGCATCCTCAAAGCCCTGGCTTTCTATAAAATCAAGGCTCAGCTCTTCATAATTACAACACTCAAATTTGCACAATCTCTCTAGCGAATTGGCAATTGAAGGATTGAGCATTTGCGACAGGCAATTTGTGAGATCTTTCAAAGTTGATCATTTAGCTTTTATATAGTTTCTTATTCATAGTTTCATACTCATTCATAGCATTTTTGGATCAAATCTCCATTCCAATTTCATTCATTCTAGATTAATTTCATACAGTTTTCCATATTATTGCATAGAAAATCCAAAAAATATAGCTTAATCTACATTCATAGTCTTTCATATTTTTGCATTCAAATCCTTCATTTAGGTGTTGCATTGTCACTGATCTCAGTCTGATCTGACTGTATCATACTCACACCTACTAGAAGGCAGTAAATCACCTAGTTAGTTTAGTTTCCATTTCATTGCATGATTTTGGTTTTTGGCTAACCTCTAATGTTTTACTAAAGTGTTATGTCTACAACTAGGTACAAAATTCACACACACATTTCTAGCACCCACCATGGGGCCCTGAAACAGGTTTCCATCACCTTTCTATCATTTTCTATCAATTTCTTGTCATTTTCTGGTTAAAACTATGATTTTCATTTTCTATCTATACATTTTTCATACGAATTTTGTCAGAAAGTCATTTCAGGAGATACCCATTATCGTACGATAGGTTCAGATGTAAGGACTCATATCAGAGAGTACACATTGTCATTTGGAAGCCTGATTGTCGTATGAGAAGACACCCATAGTTTTACGAGTTTCCAGATTGTCGTCTGGGAGGTAACCCACTGTCGTACGAGTTTTGACTCCAGAATTCAATTATTGTTTCAATATTTTTGGGTAGTTTTTCAGATTTGGACTAACAGCTAACCCTAATAATTGAAATCTTTTGTTTTTAAATGATACTTGTTGAATCTGATTGGAAAAAGTGCAACTAAATTGCTAAAATAGGTAAAAATCTACTAAGCGTGTTGTGAGGAATTCAGGTATTCTTCTCAAACTGATAACATTTTGATTTGGATTAAAATGAACTCTCATGTGTCAAGCTTGTGCGATTTTCTTTCTTTCATATCACAGACTTCATTTTGGGCTATAAAACAAACATAGATTTGCTTTCTGCATATAAGTTACACATAGTAAATAGGCCCTATGAACACTATTTTTGGATGATCTTGAGAGATTAAGCTTCTTTTTCTTGTTTATTCATGCAAAGCTCCCCTTAACGAAGGATCCCCTTATAGGTAGGGAAGGTACTAAGAGAGTCTCACATTCTACCAGATTCGTGTGTCTTCAACTTTTGATTGATACATTCTCTATCTAGAGAGGTTGATAGATCATAAGAGGTTGATGTCATAGATCTTTGTGAGATAATCTTGGTCTTAGCGTGTCGGATTAATTTGTCTGCTCTGTTTTGGTTAAAAGTGAAAAGGCTAGAGGACTATGCTCTACTCCCTTTTTGGGTAGTATCAGAAACTCAGATCCTTGAATCTGGAACCAGTCTCCATGTGGTATCTTTTGTGAGTCACCTTTAGAGAGGGTTAACCATAGTGGACATTCCCTTAATTGGGTCAACCACATGGATGGAACCTCAAGCGGTAATAGCCATTTTCATCATGGTAGTAGCAACTGCTATATAAATGTCCTTGTGGAGGAAACCTTCATAGGTGTGGTCTCTTGTTGGGCTATCAGATCTCCCTAGTAGCTCCTGATTGATTAATTTCTTGGACTATGTCAAAACCTCGGTGCACCTGGATTGGAGTTCGCCCTCTTGAGATCATAAAAGTTGCAAAGTCAGACCATTACTACAAACCCTAGTGAGGCCAAATTTTCATTTTTCTAGGAATATGTGTTATTGAAAAACTTTTTGGAACATACACAATCAGCACTCCTAGGAATTAGCACATTCAGTCACTTGATTGTTCATGTGTAGGGTTTCTTTGTCCCATGTTCATTGTTTTTAGACGTGCTTGGAATCACTTGCTTGCTATTTTGCGTGCTTGTTTATCTATTTGGCTATCGAAAATGAATGATCTCAGAATAATCTTCAAACCTGGACAAAGAAATTTGTGAACAATCTAAAATTGAAGACCAAAAATTTTCAAAATCTAAAGTAAAAATCCTTTCTGGAGTCAAAAGTCATTCCATCAGGTCAAAAAGTTGTACGAGTTTTGGCAAGTGTCATTTCAGAACCCCTGTATTGTCGTATGATAGCTTGTATAGTGTCATACGAGTTTTGCCACCAATCAAAAACAAAAGTAAAAAATCTACTATCAATTTGTGTGTGAGTTTTGCAACTATCATACAAGTTTTTCAATTGTCATTTCATAGCATACCCACTGTCGTATGATCTTGCAGAAAGTCATTTGAGAAAAATTGCTAGAAAGTGGTCAGAATTGTCAGAAACTCAGTTTTTACAGCCTATTTCCAAAATATGTTGAACCAATCACTGTGTCAGGAACAAAGCAAAAACTAGAACAAATTCATTCATTTTCCTCAAGTGGGCCTTTGAGTCTGATTTTTCCTTCTGGGTTATCGATTTGAGTCTTTTTCATCTTGTGTCAAAACCTTGTCAACATTATCTTCAAATTCAGTCTTCTTGCTAAAATGGCTAAGTGTTGTGAGCTCATGCCCACCATCTGTTGGGCATCTACCCACACCATTGTGGCACAGTATGTTTCATTTACATCTGATCTAATCCTTAATCACTTCAATCTTGACAAGGTTCAATCATTCGATCTTCTTGAATCAATTCAATCTTCAGTTGTCTTCATCTCATTCTTTTGCTTCACCCAAGGTTAATGGTGGACACTAGAGCTTCATCACACAAGAAATCCAGAGAATCACTTAGCACCACACCTTTGACTATTCACAAGGGTCCCACTCTTGAGCAACTCTACAATTCTAGTCTTTACGAAGATGACGGTCTTGGCAAATTTTTATTGAAAGCTGGTTACGTACCCCCTCCATCAACTCATGGAGGTAATCAACAAACCCCTCCTCAATCTAATCCAGGGAGCCCTAAAACTCCTAACATGTCTCACAGAGGGACATAGCATGGGTCTCAAGGACACCATTCTCAACATGGTGTGGATCAAGAACCTGCACCTTCTGAAATTGTTTGATATCAAAATGATGATGACTTCAAAAGAATGATGAAACATTTCTTGAAGGAAGATAGAGAGGCATACTTTCTAGAGTTATCTCATCAAGGAGCTAAACTTCCTCCAAAATTTAATGTGGAGGATATCATTACACATGAGGAAGAAACTCCTATCACTGATATGATGAAACAAATGCATGTCATGCAAGTCAAACTTAACAAACTTGAAAAAGAAAAGGAACCTAAGGAGTTCTCCATGGAAGCTATATGCCTTTTTCCATTTGATAAAGACTTGTACATGCCGCCATTCCCTAAAAGAGTGGAGATGCCTAAATATGATAAGTATGATGGAAACTCTAACCCTCAAGATCATGTCAGGGAATTATTTACTCAATCTATGGAGTTTATGCATGAACCAACCTACTTAATGTGTCTTTTCCCTCAATGTCTGGGAGGAGCAGCCATTCATTGGTTCTCTAGAATGCCTCCTACTATCAAAAATTTTGAGGACTTAATCAAACTATTCTATCAATAATACTCCTACAACATTCAACATCTGGTCACCATGATCGACATCTGCAATCTGAAATAGTATCCAGGAGAATCATTCCTAACATTTCTCAAGAGGTGGAGGAAGAAATTTTCTCTATATGCTAGACCCATTCCTAAAACTAAGAAGCTAGAAACCTTCATCAACAATCTTGTTCCAGAAATCAACTACCCTTTACAAATGCAAAATCATACATCTTTTGACAAGATGGTAGATAATGTGATCAAAATTGAAAAAGTACTTGTGAAAAAAGGAGACATCACACTTCAAAAAGACAAAGTATGACTCTGGATCTAGTTCTAAGGACAAGAACAAAAATTGGAACAAGAATAAAGGCATCGACACAGATGGCATTGTTGATAATATTCATGCCCCATCTAAGGCACCTACTTTCAATCTCACTGTTGGTACCCAAGCCATCATAGCTTCTGAAGCTAAAGCAACAGAGTCAAACATAAAGTCATCTGATTACCAACCTTGGGCTACAAATCCTATTCGCAAATTCACTGCTCTTGGAGAATCCTTGGAATCTACCATGAAAACTGTATTGGAAAACAAAATCATGTACTTGCCTGAGATGAAATTCTTTGATCCAGAACCTACACTGAAATGGTGGAGAGAGAATGATTTTAGTGAATTCCATCGCAATAAAGGTCATAAGACTAATAACTGCATTTTCTTGAAACACATTATACAAGACAAAATTGATAATGGCGACATAATGATTGACAATCATAAGAGTAATAATGATCATACAGCATTCACATAACCATTTCCTAAACATGGTAAAGAAGATTCTTCTTCTCAGCCTGATATGGGTGCTAAAGTCAATTATGCCTACTCTGGAAATAATGTTGTTATCAATATGGTTGAACCTGTATGGTGAAAATGTGACCACACTTCTATGAATCCTTACATGCAAGAAAACTCAAGAATGAGCTCTCATAAATCGATCCATAGCTCTCTATGCATGGAGTTGCAAAATTTGTAAAATTGCTCTCAGCTAGAGCTATAAACTCATGACCTTGCTAGTCAACCACACAATGAGAGATTCCAAATCAAAGACAAGGGCAACAATGCCAATATCTCCAATGAAATCAATATGGATGCAATGCAATGCAAACTAATCTATGAGAATGAAAGATGCAAGCTATGCTATGAAAGGAAAATACAAGTGTTACAAATCCTTCTATTAAGCTATGTGAGATTAATCTATTGCATAAAGGAAATCTATACTAAAAATGTCGTGATTATGCAACTATGATGTAAGAAAACAAACTAAATGAAATGCAACAACAATGTCTTCAAAGCTTGAATGCAAGAATGTCTTCAAAGAGCTCCAAATGACCTAGAAAACCTGCAGCATAACATTAGCATAAAAACCTAAGAAATGAAAATGAGGAAGAGAGCTCTTCTTTTATAGAGAATGAGAATCAATGGACGATCGAGATTAAGAGGCAAAAGACTTAATCAACGATGGAGAAAAATAGAAGCTTGATCCTTGTGCACAAATATCCTCCAATAGGAAAATAAGAGTTGACTTTAGTGTCCATATGAGACAAAAAGTACTTTTTCCCTTTTTATAAAATAAGAATAATGCTTTATTTGTGCAACATAGGATAAGAAGAAAAGTGGGGGATTTTTATTTAAATAAAAGAGGAGGAAATTCCTTTTAATTAAATAAAGGCTTAGGATAAAGTGATTTTATTATTTAATTAAAAGAGATTTTTAATTAATTAAAAGGGAGCATATTCTCTTAATTAAATAAGATTTTTATTTTTTTTCTCTTTTAAATTAAATAAGGCTCAAACCTTAGGAAATATTGAATTGATTATGATTTGATCAAGGAAATTGATATAATTGATATTATTGATATTTGAAAATATTGATTCAGGGATTTGACAAATTGTTGAATGGGGGCCCAAAGTCTAGGCGACCATTTTAGGGTGCATACAGAACCATGCCTATCTGAGCATTGCAATGTCATCACAATTGTAAGAAGAGATAGAGATAATCAATCAGCTAATGCAATTACTCAATCACAAGCTCAGGCACACCTACAAGGACAAATACCAAATTCATCCAATGTCCCTAAGGTGCCTTTCAATCTTTCACCTGCTTCTAAACAGAAGGCTACATCTAAATCTTCAAATCCTAAAGACACGAGGCCTACTTCATACAGTATTGTCCAACAACTCTAGCACACAAATGCTAAAATCTCCATGTTTCAGTTGCTTCAGATATCTCCAACTCATAGAGCCATTCTAGACAAAGCTCTGCTCGGATCCAATATTCCTAATGACCTTGATTTAGACAGATTCCAGACTATGGTTTGTCATCTTATGTCTCCGCAGTACATTTCCTTTTCAAAGGAAGATGATAACTCCTTGAGTCATCCACATAAGCAGCCCTTGCATATTGAAGTCTTGATCCAAAACCATCGTGTCAAACATGTGTTAATAGATGAAGGTGCTGGCTTAAACATTTGTTCTTTCATCTTGATTACACAATTGGGATTTTTAGAAATGGCCATTGATCCTAGGAAGAAGATAACTATCAAAGCGTATGATGAGCAAGAAAGATCTTCTAAGGGAACTATTGTCTTACCTATCAGAGCAGGTCCTGTCATCAGAGATACTATATGTCAAGTTCTTGATTTACCTTTGGCTTACAATATCCTTCTAGGGAGACCCTGGATACATGAAATGAAAGCCATTCCCTCTACATTCCATCAGTGTTTGAAATTTCCTTATGAAGGAGTAGAGGTGACAGTTCCAATGGATCTGTATACAACTTGCAATACCTTGAAAGAGAGTGTTGATAAACTTGTTCCTAATAATAGAGAATCTTCCACTAAGTAGCTAGACATTGCTTCAACATCCAAGATAGAAGACATTGCTAAAGAGGTTAAGATCAATGAAAATGGTATGGGAGAATATACTATCGAGCCAGTCTTATCTTTGACATCTCTCCTTATCTCTCCTAAGTCTTATGGGAAAACTCTAAAATAGTCTAAAAAGGAGTCTAACAAACCTCTTGAAGCATATAAAGAAAATTTTGTTGCAGAACAAGTATCTAAACAAGATTTTGAAGAAGATGAAGTTGTGCTCACATGGCTATACAAAGATGAACCTAAATCTCAAGTGGTTCAAAAATGTGATGCTAAAATACTGAATATCCCTTCCAAGTCATATGGCCCAAGGGACAAATTGATCACAAAAATGGGATATAAAGGAATAGGACCTCTAGGACTATAGGGTAAAGGTCTTTTGTCACCTCTTGATCATCGTGGCTGAGAAAACAAGAATACAACAAGTCTAGGATACACGAAGAAGCCTTTCTGTCTTAGCAAGAACTCCCTGCATGTTTTAGAACAGGTTGAACCCTCCATAAGGAATCAACTAAAGGGAGAAACAACAGAACAATCTGATAATGATGATTCAGACACCACTAAAGATCTCATTCCCTATGAGTGTTTTCCTAAAGAAATAAAAGACCTCCTTGAAGCTGAATATGATCCAATAAAAAGAATTAATGTAGTAGAAACACAAGAACCTACTATAGAGCAAGAGATAGTTGTAACACAAGAACCAACTAATCTCAAAGGCAATCAAACAAACAAAGAGGAAGGTGGTAGTTATTCTGAGACAAATTCCCACGAGTATGAATTCAAATTAGAATCTGAGGGAAACCCTTCTTTGGGTATTAATCCTGACTTTATTCATGTTCTTAGATTTCCTAGAGGTCTAGATGAAGAGACAAAAGATGAATCAAATGACTATGAATGGGGAGTCATTCCAAAACTAGATGAACTTATTATAGAACAGTATGTTGATTTTATTCACCAATATGCATGTAAACCCAACGTAAGTCTAGAGAAAAATGATGAACTTATCGAGTCTAATCCAACGATTGCTGAAGTGGATTTCCACAATGACATTGAGCCTATTCACGAATTGAACATCTTAAGTTGTAATATCACCTTTGAACTCAAGCGTTGGGTTAGGACCAATGGTGACAGATCCATATCCGTAAACACTCTTTCCCAATCTTTCACCACTTTGACTATCCAACGCCCTGACCTTCTTGATGTAACATCCACCAACTTGAACCAAGGTATTTACACCTTTCCCAATGACTATGCCCTTGCTTGCTACCTAAATGCAGTTGAACATATGAGGACTCCCATCAGTGAACCGAGTGTTAGCATGATAGAGTCGGACATCAAGTATCTTAGTCAGAAAAATAAGAATAAGAATAAAAAGAAAAGGACTTCTAAGGGTGAAAACCACTTTGTGGCAATCTTAGAACCTACAAAAGTAAAATTAAAAGATGTATCTGAAGGTGAAAACCTCTCTACGGAACCTAAGGATGAGATATTTGATGTCCTTCCAAGTCATTTATAGGACAGATCTCCAGTTCTAATTGAGCCCACTCAATCTATCAATTTGGGAACAGCAGAAGAACCACAATTGATCCATGTAGCACAATCTTTATCAGAAGAAGAAAAAAAAAATTTACAACATTCTTAACAAAAAACAAGATCAACTTTGCATGGAAATACTCAGATATGCCAGGGTTGGATCTTGATCTTATAATGCATCATTTATCTATAGCTCCAAACGTTAAACTTGTTAAGCAAAAATTGAGAAAGATGCATCCACATGTTGTACTCTTGGTAAAAGTTGAATTAGAGAAGCTCCTAAAAGCCGAATTTATCCGAGTTATTGATTACGCTGAATGGATCTCTAATATTGTACCTATTTCTAAACCAAACAAATCTATAAGAGTATGCACAAATTTTAGAGATGTAAACAAGGCATGCCCTAAGGATGATTTTCCATTACCTAACATTGATATGATAGTGGACATGACTGCGGGCTTTGAGATGTATTCTTTAATGGATGGTTTTTCTGGATATAATCAAATAAAAATTGCTCCAGAAGATCAAGAGAAAATTGCTATCACATGTGCGTGGGGTACCTTCTGTTGGAATGTCATGCCATTTGGGCTTAAGAATGCTAGTGCTACATATCAGAGAGCTATGACTTCTATTTTTCATGACATGATGCATAGGACTATGGAGGATTATGTTGATGATACTTTAGCAAAATCTATGATTAGAGCTAAACATCTAAATGAATTGAGCAAGATACCCAACAGAATGGAAAAATTTAGTCTCAGACTAAATCCTAAGAAGTGTGCTTTTGGTGTCACTTCTGGAAATCTTTTAGGCTACATTGTTTCAAAGGAAGGAATTGAAGTAGATCCAGCTAAAGTTAAAGCTATCATGGAGATACAACCTCCCAAGAACATCAGTCAAATAAGAACATTACAAGGGAGAGTACAATCTATTAGACGCTTCATATCTCAGCTAGCAGAGATATCACAACCTTTTACAAAGACATTACATAAAGGTGTGACCTTTGCATGGAGCGAGGAATGTGAAAAGAATTTTAATCATATCAAGAAATATCTATCAAATCCTCCTATCTTGATGCCTCCCATTCAAGGGAAGCCTTTGATCTTATATGTCTCCACTATAGATACATCACTGGGGGCATTGCTTGCACAGCATGATGAGAACAAGAAGGAAAGAGCTATATACTATATCAATAGAACATTGGTGGCATACGAAAAGAACTATTCTATGATTGAAAAGGCTTGTCTAGCTGTGATTTTTTTTTCATAAAAAATAAGACATTATATGTTGGCTCATACCATACATTTAGTAGCTAAGATTGATCCCCTAAAGTACCTACTAAGCAAAGCTACCCTCACGGGTAGATTAGCCAAATGGGTCATGCTCTTAAGTGAATTTGACATTGAATATGTTGAAAGAAAAGCTATTAAAGGCCAAGTTATTGTTGATCAATTAGCAGATGCACCTTTCTTTGATGACACACCAATGCAAATAGAATTTCCAAATTCCTCTATCATGAATCTTTCTTCTAGAGAATGGCAATTGTTCTCTGATGGCTCCTATACACAGAATGGATCTGAAGTAGGTATCTTGTTTATCACTCCTCAAGGATACTCCATTCCTAAGACATTTAGAATCAATTTCCTTATACAAACAATATTGCTGAATATGAAGCCCTTTTAAATGGTATGAAAATAGCAATTGAGTGGAGAGTAACAGAATTACACATTCATGGAGACTCACAACTTGTAATCTATCAAGTCAATTGTAATGCCCCTCCAAACCTATCAAGTCTTGGTTATGATCTCTTGAAATTAGGAAGGACTATATGTGAGAATGATCTTTCTTGTGATGGTTTCTTAAACCGAACCACTTACAACTCACCCTAACTTCATATTTTAATATGGGAAATAATAATAATTGCATAGGTATGTTCCTATACATCTTCTTGTGTGTCAGAAATAGTTAAGGACCTTAATGCTAAAGGATCACCTGACAGACTTATATGCTTTTATGCGAAATGCTCATTATTATTATTCATGTGTACCTTAGGTTAATTGATATAATCACTTAAGGGTTAGATGTGTTACCTTCTCTTATAACATTGCTTGGGATTAGACATGACTAATGCATTTAGGGTTATATGATTTGTTTATCTTGATTTGATAATGGGACATTTTGAGTACATGCCTAATGCTTAAATGGGTTTTTGAAAGTTAAATGGATGATTTAGATTCACATGATTATGTTATGATGCATTCTTTTATACAATATGGAAAAGAGATTATTCTAGTACTAACCATACTAATCCAATTATGCTTTGTTGATGTCATTGTCTGGTGTGAGTGTAGGATGAGGGGAGGCAGTCGTAGTTACTCCTATAGGAGGTCCACACGGTGTCGCACTCTCCCTCCTTGTTGCCATTGTTTATTTATATATATATATATATATATATATATATATATATATATATATATATATATATATATATATATATATATATATATATATATATATATATATATATATATATATATATATATATATATATGCATGTTGGTTGGTGTTGCAGGATCCAGGTACCAGGCATCAACTCCACCTGGCTACACAGGTCTGAGCATGCCTTCAAAATCCTCAAACTATTGTTGTGTGGAGATATTACCAAGATTACTCTCAAGGTTACCTGTGGACTTAGATTTATGTTTAGGCCTAGCTGGGGGTTCTAAATGCAGTATGTGATGTGGTCTTGTGATTTATGATTTGACATTGTTCTGTGATTTATGATGTGAGTTAGATTTATCCTTGTAAGTATATGTATATATATATTTATTTATTTTATGTGTTATATTGTTTTTATTTTATATAGGTATGTGTATATGTGGGTGAACACACATATATCCATGCTTATATAAATAATAATAATTGTTTTTTTCATTAATTGTGTAATGGTATGTTATTTATGATAAGTAAATAAAGTGAATGAAATAAAGTATATTTAATGAATGTATTAAATAAAAAGTAAACATAATAATAATAAAAGGAGTATGCTTTTTATAGTAAAACTAGCTATCTAGGAGGGAGTTGAACTCAAGACCTCCTAGAAATTAGGCTAGTTGTTTCCCAATTGTGCTATGTGTTTTTCCTTGAAAGCTTAATATTTATTCTTCTTGTTATTGGGTTCTTTGGAGGCAATTTTTTATTAAATTTATTAAAAGCTTTATTATTGTTTACGGGAGATGTTGGTTTAAATTTTCAGCCAACTATGGAATTTGGAGAAGTTGCTTCCCTTAAAGCAACTCCTCCAACCATATAGTTGGGGTTTTAATATTTGTGTTTTGGGGATTTTGGGGGAAGGGAGGTTTTCAGAGAAATTTTTGGAAGTTGTCTGCATATATTATTCCAGAAAGATCATTTTGAGGTTTTTGTGAGGTTGAGATTTCTCTGGTTTTGTGAGTGCTAGTGTGGGGATTGCCTATGAGTAAGGATGAATGCTTGCTAGTGGAAATCCATCAAGGAGGCTGCCATATCTTGGAGATTTGCAAAGTGTGCTCCAGCCGCTTGAAGAGGATTCTCCGCAGGACCCCAGGTAGGGTCTGAATCTAGGATGAACTCTATATTTTTCCTATGTGTGTCATGGATGAGTATGATATTTTATTTTAATTGAATATGATTTATAAACTATGAGTTAGAAGGAAATTTAATGCTATGTTTTCTGTGTGATCAAACTATGCATCTGGGAATTAAATTTATGAGTGTTGTATAGTTTTGTTGTAAAATATTTCCTGGAGGTTTGGGAATGCTTTTGATTGATTGTGATGGTCTATCTTCTGTTATTGAATGAAATAGGGAAGTCTAGTAAGAAACGGGAAGAGTCATGAAGGTGTAGGAATGAGATGCAGTCCTTTTGCCTATTATTTTCCTCTTGCAGGCTTCTTTGTGAATGGTTGCTTTTATTTTGATTAATTTAGTTTGTAGACTCCTTAGTATTCTCCCTTTTATCTCCTTTCTTTCCAGGATATCTGTGAGTGCTTCCAAAATTTAGAACTATTGTTTCAACCCTACTGGTCCATATATGTTTGTGCACCACCTTTCTTTGTCCAAATCTAGAACAGATTTGTTAGATAGATAGGATGGAATGATGAGCCATTTTTTAAGGGAATTTGTGAGATCTCAAATGGGTTGTGCCTAGATTAGGAAACCATAGTCCCCATAATGCCCAGTTTTACCCACAAGTCAGAGTTGATAGTCATATTTTGTAGTTTCTGGCAATCGGTTTAGTGTTGATCAAGCAAGTTAGTGTTGACTGAGCAAGTTAGTGGTGACTAAGAAAGTTAGTGTTGACCGAGAAAGTTAGTGGTGACCAAGCATGTTAGTGGGGACTGAGCAAGTTAGTGGTGACCGAGCAGATTAGTGTTAGCCGAGGAGAACCGGATTTATACAAGTATAACATTTAAGTATAAGTCGCGGTACTTTAAATTCTTATAGTCATGACCTACTTTAAATTTGTATACTTTAAGTTATAATTGTATAAAGGAATTAGGTACCTTCTGGGATGATTGAGATAGGTTTCAGCTTCATAGGAGTTAAGATGCAAATTATGGATTTCAGTTTTTTTGAAAATTTCAGACTTAGCCAAATTTCAGGCACATGAGTTTTTCCTAGACTTATAAAAACAAGCTATGGAATGTTGTGTTTATGCATGTGGAAGTTTGTATCCCCTATGTATGTTTATTACTTGTTGCGTTGAGGTTATATGGTATACTTTTGGTGTTTTTGCACTTGGCATATTCTTGAGCTTAGTTTATGAGGCTAGGACTCGTCTCAGTGGCCTGTGTGCATGGGAGGGTTCCTTAGACCTATAAATGAGCCTTGGAAAATTTTGATTTGTGTATGTGAAAATTTTTATGTTTTTTCTTTGAGATTTATTGTGATAGACATTCTTCCAATGGTTCCTGTTATGTTTATGGATAAGGTTAGGACTCATTCTGAGGGCTTGAGTGCACAAGGGAGTTTCCTAAACCTATGAACCAGTACTTGGAAGTGTTATCTTGTATTTGTGGCTTGTGATGGGTTAAGGGAATAGGAACCTTAAGTGAGTGGCTCACCATAGGTGTTGGAACCCTAAAGTGGTTGCCAGATGATCCTATGGGTGGGTTTGTAAAAAGTGATAATGGGTGGGTTTGTAAAAAGTGATAACCTTAAAAATTAACCTGGGAAGGGGGGATTCAAAAGATAATGAAAGAGAACATAATAATGGACATACAGACCTGATTGGAGTACCGGGACTAGTGATAACTTCTAGGATGGATCCCTATTCATAAAGGGGGGACCGGGGTTACATGGTTGCCAAGAAGGATCCCAATATATAGGTTGTGTGATGAAACTCACTTAGGTGGTCTCCTAGAACCTTAACCTCGGTGTTATAGTATGATGGTATTTTATGTGCTTTATTCTTGTTCTTTTAAGCTTTGGTTTATTGGTATTTGAGACTTAGATTGCCTTAAGGTCTTGATAGTACCTTGGTTCTATCTCCTAGCATGGGGGGTTGGAGCTTTATTAGTTTCACATGGTTGGGTGGCAAATCTCTTTCGAGGTATGGTTCATGGTTTGTGTCATGGCTTGGATTCTGAGTTGTTCAGTGGTGAAGATTTTGTTCTTGTATCATGTATCTCTATCTTTTGTTATCAAGATGTAAAAATGTATTGTAATCCCTTGGGCAACTTGATGTAATTATCTTTCTCTATGTCTTTGGGCCATGTGCAGTAACTGTAATTCCAATTAAGTTGTAAATGAAAGAAGCTATGTATATGGGTAAGGGTAGGAATCTCAAAAATGGAATTGAACATTGGTAAATCAAGCATGGATTATGTTTAAGTAATTCCTATCTTATATCTCTTGTGAATTTTTAAATGAAAATTGGAAGTAATGGTAATGCAATTATTTATGGATGTAAACTTCTTTAAAAGGAAACTTGTTTTGATATATGGTTAGTGAGAAGATATGCTAAGAGTTCAAGGGTATCTTTAGGTGAAATAATAAGGGAAAAGGAAACATGTATGTTATTTAAAGTAGTAATGAGATGTGACTTCTTAAATGTATAGTTCAATGTGAGTAATGTGTGATTATTCAAACAAGGTTTTAAGCTCAATTCTTAACTAGACTTATACAAGGTTATAGATGATGATTTGTGGAAACTTATGGAAAAAGAAAGATTCATTGAATGGTTTGTGTTGGTTATCAATATATGGTTAAGTAATTTACACTCCTATTATGATCTTAAGAGAAAATGGAAAGTGAGGTCTTTTAATGGAAAGCTTATTTATGTAGTGTTAATGCAATTGAGTTGTGTGTAGATAAGGTTAAGGAGTAAACAAATAGAAAAGGAAATGAACTTAATTTGATTAAGTAGTAAAATTCAATGCTTGATAATGATAAATGAATTCATTAAGGGAACCTTAAGGAATGTACTTGTGAATAGTAGTGATGGGATGTTAGAATGTCAAAAAAAAATTTGTTAGTTGTAATTTTAGGTCTTAGACCTGATTCCTTATGAGTTCCCTGGCATGGACATTACATCAATGATGTGTACCAAACTAAAGATGAAAAGCTCATTCCATACAAGAGAATGGTAGATGATCTAAAGAAATATTTCATATCTATCACATTTGAACAAATACCTAGAACAAAGAATAAGGTTGTCGATGAAATGGCAACATTATCTACTTTATTACAACAGCCTGAACATGAGCTATGCTATGATTTCCTGGTGGAAGCACTATCTTATCATGCATATGACTCCCCTAATACCTGTATGATCTACACTGTTGTGGGTCATGATTCATCTTCATATAAAAACCTATTCTCCTATCTCAAAGACCAAATCATTCTTGATACCTTTAACCACCATGAAAAGAGATACCTTATCTGAAATGCCTTCCGATATGTCATCATTGGTCATGATCTTTACAAATGAGGTCTAGATGGTACGCTACTTATATGTTTAGAATGGAAAGAGTCTCAATGTGCATTAGAAGAAGTCCATGATGGTATTTGTGGGTCACACTCGAACGGTTTAACACTAGCTCGAAAACTTATTCGGGCTGGGTACTATTGGCTAGAAATGGAGAAAGAGTCTATCAAGTTTGCTAAGAACTGTCAAAAGTGCCAAGTGCATGGCAACTTAATTCATGCTCCAGGGAGAGATCTAATCCCCTTCACTACACAATATCCTTTTCATCAATGGGCATTTGATCTTATAGGATCCATACATCCTCATTCTTCTAATGGACATACCCATATAATCACAGCTACAGATTATTTTATGAAATGGGTAGAAGCAGTCCCTTTGACTCGGGCAACTAGAAAACAAATATCTATGTTCATCTTGAACTACATCATATGCCAGTATGGTATTCCAAATTCTATAGTCACAGATAATGGTGGACAATTTAATAACAAAGACTTGGATGACTTATGTGCCAAATTCAAGATTACACAACATTGGTCATCTATCTACTATCCTCAAGGGAATGGACAAGCAGAGGCTTCCAATAAGAATCTATTGAAAATCTTGCACTGTACAGTTAATAAAATAGGATGAGACTAGCATCTCATGATCAATCTAGCTCTCTGGGCCTATAGAACAAGTATCAGAATGCCCACTAGGGCAACTCCTTTTGCTTTATTTTATGGGTCTGAAGTGGTACTGCCTATTAAGGTTGAAATCCCATCACTAAGAATCAGAATGCATGGTCTAGTAACTGGTGATGACTATAGAGTGTCTAGGTTGCAAGAACTTGAACCACTAGATGAATGCAGACAAGAAGCATATGATCATCTCAGAGTATATCAGAAGAGAATGTCTAGAGGCTACAACAAGAAAGTCATACACGGAGAATTTCAGGTTGGCAATCTAGTCTTGAGAGAGAATCCTAAAAATAAATCACATAGAGAGCACAATGTGAAGTTTGAACCCAAATGGCTGGGTCCCTTTGTAATCACTACTACTTTTGGCTCTGGTGCCTATCAACTCTCAACGACTGAAGGAGAACAACTCCAAGAACCAATCAACGTTCTCCATCTGAAGAAATTCTATGCCTAAGGCATTTAGTCTATGGTAAAATGTCCTAAAAAAAATGAACATCTTGGTGAAAACCTAGCAATAGGTGCCTTGACGATTCACAAAAAAAAGTAAAAAATATCAAAAGTATCAAAAAAATTGAAAAAATGAAAAATACAAAAATATGAGAAAAAGAAAAAGTGCCTTGGTGAAAACTTGGAAACAAGCGCCTTGGTAGCAAAAATAGAATCTCTGCCAAGATGCTGAAAACTCGGCAAAAGGGTGCCACTTGTTTCAAAAAGCTCTATCTATCAGCGCAATCTTGGTCTTTCCTAGCTTTCAGTCTTGCTTTAGTTTGCACATATTTCCCAGTTTGTTTCTGCATTCCTATTTTCAATAAGTCGGTATGTACACCAATCGGTACAAGCATTTGTATCCTATCAATGTTCAAACTTGGGGGCAATCAATGTCATATCATATGGCCTCCAATGCATCTTAGACATATCATATCCAGTCAAATTCCTTTGAAGCTTCATTTGAGTTAGTTAGTCTGTCTTGTCTCCAGAAAGGATTTTGCATCTACAACAACGCAATCAAACACAAAATGAAAACAATCTATGTTTTTTACATGCTTTTATCTCCTTGTATGCTTACTGATTCGCATTGAGATTTTTCCATATTGTGTCCCCACGAGCTCTTCAATGATGTCCTTTTTCAGGATTTAGAGAGTGATGACTGCAAGCATAATCTTTTCTTTGTTTTCTACTTGTATGTGAAAATCTAACAACTTTGGAAATTTTGGATTGAAATGGTGTCCAACTGTAAGAGCCTCTATCTTGAATTGGATGGCCATGCGTACCTCAACCATTGATAGCCAAAAAATTCAAGGAAGTTTGATCTAACTATTGTCTTTCCAAGTGAGTTCTTTCTCCTATTGTGAAATGTGATCTTACCTAAGGATGTGAACGATAAAGGGTCACTATGGGTAATTCACATTGGATTTAGAATGATCTCTTGGCTACTTGATGTGTTTGTTTCAGCAAGGTGTATTCTAGTCATCATGACGTTTATGTTTTGATGCTTATAAAAATTGCTATATCAAAATGGACATGATATTTAGGTCATCCTGGCATTTATGCCTTGGTGCTTGTATCTAATCCGACATTCCGAAAACAAAATCAATATTCATATGTCCATGGTTGTCTAACCAGTGGGTGTTGTATTGATTCTTGCGCATAAAAATTGATATTCATATGTCTATGGTTTCATAACTAGTGGGCGTTGTATTGATTTATCCGGTTACCTAAAAAACTCAATGATGACAAATGACCGACACATGATCAGTGACTAGGTCCTAGGTCCTAGGTTTGCATTTCACTTTGCATGTCATTTTACACTTTACATGATTGTATGATCTCACAAATTGCTTGACAATCTTTAAACAATCCTTCTAAAAACTATACTTAAACTAAACATGAAGAGTTGAATCTCATACGAAGGTCTTCTCACAGAAATGCAAGTAATCACAATCCTGGGTTAAACATCCTTTTTGACATAAGACAAAGTACTTGTCTTCATCAATACCTGCAAAATATATCATGTGTATCGTTGCACTTACATTACATATTCATAATCATTCATTCCATCTATTGCATTACATACATTTCCATACATACACTTTCCATAATCAAGTACATTTGCATAACATTCATACATATGAAAGAAAATCATTGCATTGCATGAATCCATACATACATTCTACTCTACTCATAGCATTTACATCACATGATATCATCATACATCAAAAACATGACAAGTACAAATGAAGTCACAACCAAAAGTCTCGATCTCATATATATCATAAAACTCAAAATAGTCAGGGGTGCACTACTGGCACAATGTACAAAAGAATGAGCTCATGTGAGCTATCAGAGTAGTATCAATATCAAAAGAGCAACAAAAATATCTGAATATCATGACAAATCAGTTGTCAGCCTGATCCTCTTCATCTAGTGGAGGTGGTGGTGGTGCATATGGTACTACCTCAGCTCTAGGTGCTCTCGCTCCCTCTGATGCTATCATATACTGAGAGTACAAAGGAACTCTCTGAGCAAGTGGAACCGTAGCATAGTATGCAGAAACATAATAAGAAGATCTAGAGGTCTGATGAATAACCTCTGCCTATAATCTCTGAACCCCACCCCAAAGCTCAGTGCGTTGTCTATCTACCTCTAGAAATCTCTCCTCCCAATGAGCACTGTGAACCTTTAGGTCCTGGACCTGTAACCTGAGTCTCCTCACAATCTCTTGTATAGTCATTGGAACACCAGGATCAGCATCTGCCACCGGCTACTTTGTGGTTTCTTCTTTCTATAGTAGGCTACTTTTTGGTTTCTTCTTTCTGTGCCTTACGGCATCTAACCTCTGCACCAAGATCAAAACTGGTATCCTCCTGTAAGGGATTAGAATCACCACCTACAACCTGCTCAGCTGCAAGTACCTCCTTAGCAATCTCAATACTACCTAAAGTACCACCCTCTCCCCTAGTCTATCTATGTGCACCTGTAGACCTACCTACTATGGAACTAGTGGGACGAGGGGGCCTCATCTGTACTAATGATCTCTGTGGGGGAGCCATCACTCTCAGTCTCAAAGGTGTGGGGTGTACAATCAAAATCTGTGTGGGTCTTGGACCCTATCTCACCGGAGCTCCAGTAACATCCATTGCCTCCTCCATGGAAGGTATTAGCTCTGTAGGGTCAAAGAATCTATAAATTAGATGATCAATGAGCCATGCGATAAAACCATCTATAACTCTGGCATCAACAACCTATGGTCTATACTCCCAGTCTCTACCAATAATACCACTCTACTCCTGTGAACACAAGGCATAAGAAAGCCTCGGGGTCCAAGTCTAAGCTCATGGGCTATCTGACAATACATGGCATAATCTTCCTCGGTGCATCCTACACTCATCCATACTGTCACCACACCCTGGTAATAAGAAATCTCTCTAGTATAGAGGATGATCTTCCTATCAACACTCGGCTCTAAAAGAAGAAACTGAACTGCTCTCATGCAGTAGGCCAAGGCTCAATCTCTACATAGGGCCTCCACCATAAAAATGTCATGTCATCAAGACACCGTCTCCAGTACTCTACATGACCCATGTGACCCTGTATGACATATCTAGCATAAATATAAATCACAAGCTCCTACGGCTGTTGCTGTGACTAACACACTGGTCTCAAAAATGGGATATGCTCCCACGCCCAGATCTATAAAACTAGAGCACTAGCAGCAAAAGACTTTCTCTCCTGATACACTACCACGTGCATCTAAGAGAACATGTGGGCCAAAAGACACTGACCCCAAGCTAACTCGGAAGGAGTCGCCATCAGATGCGCAACCATCGGGGCCCAACCCATCAGAAGATTATTCTGCTGATGGTCGGACATGATAATACCACCTATCATCCCAGCAAGGATGCACTCTAATCTATGGGTCTGACCATAGCGGTGTACCAAGGTCTCCCATGAGATAGAACCAATCAACTGAGTGTCATCTCTGAAGAAACGTCTAAATGCTAATAATCCAGAGTTCCCCGAACTCACATAAGCTAGACGCTGACTACTATGGAACGGAATACGTAGAATCCTGTAAACATCCTCTGGAGTCACAGTGAGCTCTCCAGTGGGTAAATGAAATGTCTACGTCTCTGAATGGAATCTCTCTATCAATGCAGTCAAGAGTCCATGATTTACCCTAATCTCAGGTAAATGGATCAGATACTCAAATCCGCATGAAGCAAGATGAACTCTCATCAGATCAGGAAAGGAAACACAAAGTCTCTGAGTGGTTGGATGTGAGATGCATACATGAACATCAAGATATGTGACCTACACAGCACAGAAACAAGGAACCCTATCAGTACTTTGGTTGAAAATAGGCTACACATATAAGAATTGAACAGTTTGTTATTTCAGAAGGTAGATCAAAGACTCATTAATCAAGCTAAAAGTTCAAAAAATTCAAAATTTTTCCCTAGAAATGAGTTTTGGGCTCACTATTTTCCAAACAACAAAGTAGACTGGCAGAAAAACTCGTACGAGTTTTCACAGGTTACCATACAACAAACCATGATGATACGACACTGTATATCTCCTCATACGAGTTAGGAGGGACCCAACAAAACATCGTACGACTCTTGGTTCCCTCTCATACGAGTCTTGGGGGTTAATGATACGACAATCTAACTAGAGTTGAAAAGTCGTATGAGCCCAGAAGGACAGTCGTATGAGTTTTCGTGCATGCAAAAATTAAAAATAGAAAACGTATAAAAAATCTACTAAAAATGCTATAAACAAAGAAAATTTGACTTTTTAGAGAAGCACAGAGGTCCACCTATCGGATGTCCATACTGTCCAGGTCTCTGATGCCTCCGGTTGCACTCAAAATGGTGAGAAGACACGGGTACCTTCATTTCTGCCATTTTCTCGCTTAGAGGGCTCCACAAGGTTTTCAAAAGTCAATAGTGAAAATGAATTGAAAATGACCCTTCTGGCCTTTATATAGCTTTTGACCTAATTTTCAAAAGTGCTCCGCTTTTCACAAAAATTGCACCCTTGGCTAATTTCAATGTTCTGAGCCCATTTTCAAGATCAAAATCAAAATCTAAGATTATTTACTATGTCAAAATCATGATTTAAAATTTTCGGACCTAGGATGTCTGACTTCTTGCATAATCAACCTTCAATCATCATAGAAATCTAGAATTCAACTTAACTAGTTATCTTACATCAAACTATCAAAATTTCAACTTGGTTCACTATGGTCAACTCATGGTCAAACCTAGTCAAACTTAGTCTTCAGGACCTCTAAATGATGCAGAACATGTTCTTGAACGTGTATAACCACTTCTCAAATCAATTAACATGCTTCTAAACCATTCAACGCTGACTTTTCTTGTCAAATTTCAATTTTTATCCCGAAGGGGGCATGGTATTGCACATCATTCAAAGTCTGTAAATCAATTATGTCAATCAAATATTTCCTCAGTAATCAAGACAACAACCACGTCTAGTTGCTGATTCATCTAAAGTCCTCGTTACTTGGGGGAAAATCTATTGCAATCTGGTATCCTAAATCTATCTTGTAAACTGTATCTGCTTTTTCATAACCATCAATTCATTAGTGTTATTTCCTTGGTTCTTCGTAATTAATGGGTTCAAGATGTGATACCAATATGATTCATACAAGGACATTGAGGTCTGGAATCGGTCACTCACTTCTTCGCAATTTTAAGGTTCAGAATCAGGCATTTTGACACTTTTTTGTAATCATCGGTTCATTGTTGATATAGCTAGCATCATCTCAATTCCTAGTCATTCTAGGCTTGGGTCGGTATCTCTTTTTCCAATCTTTCAATCGGTTTCTGTCTCAAAATCGGTTAATCTTTCAAATCTTTCAAATCAATTTTAGACATCTTTATCATACACAGACTATCTTTGAACCACTACGCTTCACATAGTGATTCAAAGAGCTACAAAATGTAATACCCCAAAAATGGGCTATATGTTCATTAACCTCCTACATCTTCAATTCGAATGAAATCAACATCAAAGTCCTAACCTAAGGCACATCTGCACATTATTGAATTCTACTTGATTTTATCCTAAATTCTGCATCAGGGAATATTCCTAGTAATATTCCTAATTTATCCTAATTATCTTTAATTTAATGATTATTTGGTGATAAATCTTATTTATCCTAAAGTTTGATTAATTGAATATTCTGAATATTTAATTAATTATATTTAATACTGCCACTTAATTGTTTAATTAGATTTAATTATATCTATTCCTCAATTATATTATTTAATTCTGACAATAAATCAAAAATCCTATGACTAAATGATTGAATTCCTATTTAATTAATTAAAGTTAGTTGTCAATATAATATAGTTTTTGAATAAAGTTTGATTTAATAATTGATTAACCCATAAATCAATTGTTTTAATTCAAAAATCAATAAAGTTGAGGATAAATCACTTTATTTATTTAATTAATTCATAAATAATTGTGCACATTCAAAGAGCAATTAAACTCAAAATCAGGAAATCAATGCAAGTTGTTAACTTTTGGAAACTCAACATTATATTTTGAGTTCAAAGCTGATCTAAACTTATGATTTGAGTTTAAAATCTGTTCTTGCATGATTTTGCATGATTATGTGAGTTAATCTTCTCTAATTCCTTGTTGACTCAAAAATAAACCTAAGTTTATCAAGAGTGATTTATAGCTTTTCTCTTGCATCCTCAAAGCCCTGGATTTCTATAAAATCAAGCTCAGCTCTTCATAATTACAACACTTGAATTTGCACAATTACTCTAGCGAATTGGCAATTGAAGGATTGAGCATTTGCGACAGGCGATTTGTGAGATCTTTCATAGTTGATCATTTAGCTTTTACATAGTTTCATACTCATTCATAGCATTTTTGGATCAAGTCTGCATTCCAATTTCATTCATTCTAGATTAATTTCATACAGTTTTCCATATTATTGCATAGAAAATCCAAAAATATAGCTTAATCTGCATTCATAGTCTTTGATATTTTTGCATTCAAATCTTTCATTTAGGTGTTGCATTGTCACTGGTCTCGATCTAATCTAAGAGTGTCATACTCGCACCTACTAGAAGACAGTAAATCACCTGGTTAGTTTAGTTTCCATTTCATTGCACAATTTTGATTTCTACAACTAGGTACAAAATTCACATACACATTAGGATCCAGGTGTGAAGTCTGGTTTGATTTTTGGTGTGGTGGAGGCACTAGGTGGACTAGGTGGCCTAGGATAGAGTTATTGCTAAAAGACATTGGAACAAAGGAAACAAGAAAGTGAATTTGAGTAGTATGGTTGTGGGAGTGACTTACAAAGTCAGAGAACTCAACAAAATCCTTGAGTGGATTCCAAGTTGTTTTTAGAATCCTCGAGTTGAGTTAGTCTCCTTAGGGTGATAGTGAATGTTGTCGAAGTTTACAGCAACAAGGAATGTTAGTCTTCTTAGGGTGATAGTGAATGTTGTCGAGTTAGTCTCCTTAGGGTGAAAGTAACAATATACATCGATAAACATAACTATAAGGCATGGGAAATTTACAAAGCATAAGACATCCACATAAACATAAATTAGTATACATCAATACACCAAACACATGAATTGCATACCTAAAACATAAAAAAAAAATTTGTGGGGCATGAAGCCAATTATATATGTCCAATAATGTCGTACAATGAATATATTCAATATAGTTAAATTAGCTTCCTCGAAGCCAAATGGATGTACAATATATCACTTATACAATATACAAAAAATATGTCCACTAATGCCATATAGGCATACAATCTATATCCCTAATCTAGTCCTTTCCTGCTAGGGGAAGAAAACAAAACTCAAGTTGTCTTTGATCGTTGTGTCATTGGAGATGCAGTCGATGCTGTAGTCTTCCGAGTGCGCTCACTCGTCCTCCTGTCTAGCCTCTTATGTAGCTCAAGCTGATAAAAAAAAATTAAGCATTAATAACTAATATACATCATAATTGAATTATACAACGACATAAAATAGAATATTCGCTTACCGCTAGCAAACAATTACTATGCACATCCATTGAAGAAGCATGCTGACGATCTTGAGTAATAAGTTCCTACAAAAATGATCAAAATAATAATTAAAATACATACATCAATATCATTATAAAATTCAATACAAACTATTAAACTAACAATTAAAATTAAGTGATCTCTTTCATATCTCAGTTAGTGCTTCAGAACTAGCTACTACTGTAGCTACTCCACGATCCAAAGTATCATGAAGAGGAGGAGTCTCTGATGTCAACAACTGAAAATGAAACAAAAAAAGTATTATGCAGTTATCAAGATTACATATATTTTTTACAACCCTACTAATGAGTAAATGATACCTCCGTGAAGGTTCCACCACGTCCTTCAGTGTGCAATGTCGATGTTGAAGCTCCAACATTCAACTAGTGCACATGTACATGGAAAATTATAAGATAACCATTCATATAAGAACATACTACTGACATATTAATTATAATGCATTATTACATATACCTGTGGACTCAATGATGATGTCACAAAGCCAAGTGAAAAAATGTGATCATCGTGAATCTGGATTTTGATCATAATTTGTCTAGTAATTTAGTTATTCATTCATTTATTAATTAAATCTAATCAAGTAAATCAAATTAACATGCAAATAAAGATACCTCAAGGAAAGTGGCACGATGCCCTTCACTGTCTGTTGTGAACATCGATGGTCCACCAGTGAATGTCTAATGCACATGCACAATAAGTTATGACACAATTATTCATATAATTACATAGTAATCAAATATAAGTAGTTCTTAGAATAAGGAAAATATCATTTTAGCGTTTCAGATTTGTTTGACTTTGGCTTATTAGCTTTTCAATTTCTTTGCTAATTTTAAATTACTTAAAATCTTGATAAATTATGAGAAGATTACTCGGGATATTCTCAAAAGTAAAATTTAGAAATTTAGATATAGTTATTTTGTAAATGAAGTTTACATCATCTTTAATGATTGATTGTTTTTAATGTTACTTTATTTGGTATTGTATAACTTATTTAGAAATCATTTTTCAAAAGAAATTTTGGAATATGACATAAAGAAGAATTAAATAAATTATTATGTGTTTAGTTTAAATAGATAATTTAAGGATTTAAGTATTTTTTGCTAAATATTGATTAAGGTTAGTAAGGTGATTTTGTATCACGTGCTAGAAATTAATTTTATGTTAATATATTTTGGAATTATGAATTTACCTTTCACTTATGTGAGATTATTAGTAATCAAATCTATTTGGAATTCATGAATTGGTTTCTTGATTGATTTTATTGGTTTATGAATGTTATGTATATTGATTGATGACAATACGACATTGTAAGTTATGGTTCTTTTTATAGAGTTATGTTGTGGTAAATTATAAATAGTGTAGATTTCATTCAAATCTGGGAGGCTTAGGAAGTTTTTATGATTCATTTCCTTGTTTCTTTTGATATCGTTGATTCCTTGATCTTGTATGACAATTTGATTATTTCTTTGACTATATTATGTTTTGGACTTATAGCAGTTCCAATCACAGATCCAAGATCCTAATCCAAGCTATGACAATCTGTGAGCACATGGGATAGAGCCAATATTGAATTATTGATCTCAAAAAGCTATGTTGTCCATTTCATATAGGAAATGAGAGAGGTGAAAGGTAAAGAGAGGGGTATACGTCATACATTATTATACAAGTGATTGATGTTGTCAAACTTTTCATAGGCATAAAATCCATTCGAGAAAGAGGAATCTCCTTGACATCTATTGTTCATAGACATTGCTACTAGAGTCGATTCCCTATATTGTGTTACGATAGTTGATGTGAATATTGTGTTAGACATTGAGTCCTTGCAAAGGGTTACATCATTGTACTGTTAAATCAATCTACTTTTTTGTAATATGAAATTCTCAAAGGGGTTTAAAGGCACAAGTTGGATCAGATTTTCAAGTCTAAAATGGCACTTGAATATACAAGGGTTTGATTTAAGGTGAAGTGTAATAAGAATCATTGTTGTATGTCTAGTGTAATAGGAATAGTTGAGTTTTGAGGCTTATTAACAAGTTGAAAAAAGGAGTAAAAATGTGTAAATTAGGTTATTTTTCAATTAGATTATTTAGAAGATAGTAATTCTTTATCAAAAGAGATGTTTAAAGATGAAGAGTGATTATAAGATCTATATGATTAGTAAAAAATATTATAAGAAAACATTCCACATCATCAATACAACGACATGATTTAATGCAAAAGGTAGAAGCAGCGGGAGAGGCACAAGACGATAAATGCGCTGATCTACTGCAATGCCGAGAGCATTCTGAGTGTATCGATGATTTTGGTTAGAAATATTGTGCTGAGGGAGTCGGATTTTGCTATTAATCTCTGCAATGGGACAGAGAAACCAGAAACACTTGAGCTTTCCTCAAAACAAATAATCTATTATGCTTGGGACATATGCAAACATTATAATCGTAATTTAATTCTGTTTTATATGGTGGAAATCATTAGATTGTGAAAATATTGTGTGTTTGATTTCAAGAGTGTTATAAATCTGTAGTTATGTTATGTTGCAGAATGTAAGTGATTTATTTTTTATTTATTTTAGATTGTCTATTATTGCATACATTATTTAGATTAGAAGAAAATTATATTTTTATAGTTATGAATTTATGACATCTTATATTTGTATCTTTTATTGTCAGTATGTATTGTTATCTAATTAAACTTTAGGCTCTACTAAATTATACAGTTGTAATAGATAGAAAAGAGATGTTCAGTTTATTGCATGTAGTATCTTTTTTTCTTAGAATGAGTATAGATAAAAGGGATATGATTATTTTTTATTGTATAGTATCACATTTTGGTAAATTCATTACATATAAAAGGGAGATGGTTATCTTTGATTGTCTTGTATCACATTTTCATAGAATGAGCATAGATAAAAGAGAGATGATTATATTTTATTATGTAGTATCTTATTTTCTTAAATATATTAAAGGGAGATGGTAATCGATTATTATGTAGTATCTTATTTTCTTATAATTGTTATAGATAAAAAGGAGGATGTTATCTTTTATTGTGTATGATCTTGTTTTCATACAATGATAATAGATAAAAGTGAGATGGTTAATTTAAGCTCTACAGAGTCGAACGAAGTTACTCTAACAAAATTGATGAGATCTTTCTCCAAGTTGATGCTGAACTTTAGATTCTTGTCAAACTAAAGAAGTGGCCATGATAGGTACATTAGAGAAATCAATTAGTGTTGAATAAATTTATACTGGTCATTAAAATAATATGTTCTTCCCTTAATTAGTTTTTATGGTAATCTAGAAGTCATTTTTATGACATGACCCTAACTTAGTATTTATTAACATATGTGTAATGACTCTATCTGTAATATTTCCAGGCATATTAATGCCCCTCTTTGAGGATCATTGTCTTAAAGGACTAGGACTTAAATATATATATGAAAATTCATTTCAAAATATTCCTATGTTGATGGAGGTCACTAGAGATATATTATGAATGAAAGAAAATGTAAAATTATTTATGTAGATTCTACTGGAAAATATTACGTAGCAATTAATGTATCTATGACTTGATGAGATAATTCATTATGTGCTAACCTCCTTTTATGGTGCTTGATCTAATGGTGTCATCACTTACTCTCATCTCCAAGTTATGGGAGTGCGAATATGATTCAGTCCTCCTTTTCATTTAATAAGTATGGAACAAGGGAGATGTAGTATGTTTTTCTTGTTTTTTTTTGTTTTGTTTCTTTTTGTCACTAGATTTAAAAAGGAACGAAGCATGAGGAATCAAAAAATCTACCCAGAAGGCAACTATTAATGTCTAAGAGAATTTTAGATATGAGGAATAATTATTCATAGGTATGAACAATTTTATAATTTGTATTTGGTTATTATTTGTGATATGAAATACTTTACAAATTCAAATTTGAAAAATATAACATTCTCTTGTAGTGTTTGACAAACAGATTGTATAATTGATATGCTTTAATATTTTACATGCAGCTTTTCATAGAAATATACGGCAAAGATGAGGATGAAATCTTTGAGGATATTCCTTTTCTTTCTAATTATTATGACCAAAACAAGCATGGGGAACCAAAGAAGAAGGAAATTACTATCCCGAAGGCAAGCTAAAAATGTCTAGCATAATTTCAGAGAGGGTGAATAAATAGTCTTAAAACCATGACCAATTTATGAAATATTTTACATATTCAATATCGAAAGAACTATCACTCCCTTGTAACATTTGACAAATAGATTGCATAAAGTTGATATACTTTAATATTTTCAATGCATCTTTGCAAAGATATGCAAAAAATACGATCGTGAAATCTTTGAAGACATTCCTTCAGTTGCCATCTTCATGGATTTAATTTGTTTAGTCATTATCTTAAAACTAGGAATATAATGAGAACACTTTATAGCCCCCAATGGCTACAATTTTTCCTACGGAGAAATTTATTCTATTTTATATTAGATATTTTTGTCTTTCTCTTAATTAAATTCTAATATGAAATTATTTTTTGTGTTAACTCCATGCAATACATTATGCAAAATCTATCATTGTATTGGTATTCATTATTTATGATAGCTAGAAAAGTCCATTCTAGTTTCGAAAGGCTATAGTGTAATTTATTAAACTATAGTTTATGTTAAAAATCCTATATGATTTTTTTATTATGGTAAAAATAGGTGAAACCCTTAACAGAGAGACTTAACAAGATATAACATTAAGCATTTCAATCCATAACCAAACAATTGCCCATAGCAGGAGCATAGAAACTAGAAACAAAAAGAAAACAAAAACTGAGAAAAAAGTAGAGGAAACTATGCCAAAGTCTTCAAAGTTTTCGCAAACCTTGCCTCAAGTTGATTCATACTAAACGCTAGTTTCTTTAGTTCTTTAATATGTTGAGTGATATTGTCTCCCTCTCTTTATATTTTCTCCTACTCTTTTTATTTTCTCTTGTTCTCTTTCTTGGGCCTGTCAACTCCTCTTGACCTTTTTCTTTATCAATTTCTACATCCACAACACGCTTGTCCTCATAGCGTTCTATAATTTACTCACCACAATGTTCATTCTTTCAACTGTCATCTTATTGACCTTGTGGTTGAAATTCACAATAGACTAAAAGTAATCCTTAATATTCTTTAATTTTTCTTGAAGACTAGAGACCTTTTGTTCACAATTATTCTTAAGTTTCTCAATAGCCTCAATAGTTTTGTCATGGAATTCCACTAAATAGTTTTTCTCTTCGTCGAGCCACAACACCTTTTCTTTAGGGTTCTTCATTTTTCTCCTTTTGTTCCCAGAAGTAATCACTACCTCTTGTTTTCTACTCATCACCCTCCATTTAATTTTAACTTATCTAATATCTTGAAAGGCCCATTTGATGAGTCTAAAGAAATCAACAACCCCATTTATAGCAATAGCCAAAATATCGTCTGGGTATTATTCATTGGCTAGAAGTAATGAGAATCATCCTTCAGATCATGGGGAAACCTAGATCTATCCTCCCTATCAATACTAGGGTAAGACACATGTAAGAGTTTTTCAAAGTAGGGGAAATCGAGATGACTTCTTTCCTTGACCCATAAGGAGAGTCATCCATTGCTAGATCTTTCCCTTTATTCGCAAAATGGGGAGATACACTTTAATTCCCTTTAATAACTCTTTTACTAGAGCTAGAACAAGTGGAAATAGACTTATCTCTACACTTCAATTTACCTTTACTAGTTGAGGAAGGAATATTGCTACCTTTTATATTATTTTTCAACTTCTTTGGACAAACATGCTCCTCTTCCTCAATCTTTGTGTTCTATTCTTCATCCACAGAGTAACTAGTTCCAAGTTCTTCCTCCTCTAAAATAGAAATAGGAGAAAAATTGGATGAAGTGGGCATTACTTTAAAATACTCATATATTAATAGAAGGTGCCCCTCGTTGAGGAAAGGGTTCTTAGTAGGATTCTTTCTATGGTCTTTAATGTTGAAATCCATAGAAGACAATGGATAAAATGGAAAGGAAACCCTCAATCGGTGGCTGAAATGATTGAGGAGGATGAAGTGGTTGCCAAAATCCCTAGTAATCCACTCATTCAAGGTGATGTACTCCATAGTGGGTAAGTGCAGAAAGATGGGGGACCAAAAAAGGGGTATAAGATGCCACTTTTTTCTTGAAATTAGCAAACTCTGAACTTCAACAAGAAATTGAATATAGTTAGACTCAAAATGTTAAGATTCGCCAAGAACAAAAGTTGTAATACTCTGAATCTAGTTCCTAAACTACTAATTTATTTTGAAAATGGTGTAGATTAAGGCCCTCAAAAAGGGGGAGCACAAAAAGTGGTCCTATTTTTTGTGAAAAAACATAACATAGCGTCTGGTGTGCTCCCCCTAAAATGTTAACTTTTTTTTTGCATTTTTTTAATCACTCCGATCAGAAGTTAGCTAACACCACATAGTTTATCCCGGATTTTTTTGCTAATTTTTTGATGAATGTTTAATTTTTTATGAATTTACGAAGTGCACACATCCTAAAAACATGAAATTTTTATGTGCTCGCCCTATAAATCATTTAAAAATAATCGAAAATCAAATTTTCTTTTTTTTTAAGTGTGTAGAATGGAGTCTAGTTTCTAAAAATGTAACTTGTTTCAAAATTCGATGAACGAGCCAAAATCTATGCCCAAAATACTACACGTTTTTTTACAAAAAATGGACACACACAAAAGAAATTATAGATGAAAAACTTAACATAATTAGAATTCAAAATAAATTATATGCTTAGATAGCTAACAGAGAGATCTATAATATCATGTTGTCTGATTTTTACGTTATTGAACCATGAGTAAACCTGATGAAGAGCACACAAAAAAAGTTGTCATTTTTTTGTATGTTTGCTGGAAAACACATCTCAGGCCTATTTGAATCCTCCAAGCCTTTGGGTTGGATCTCCAAGGAAAATCCAAGCCTTAGGATTGGAAAATTCCAATGTCTTACCAAGCGCATGCACCCTATAGGACGTGCATGCTATCAGACGTGTGCACAATGGAAATCTATGACTTCCATAGAGCGTGCACCCTATAGTGCGTTCGCCCTATTTAAGTCATAGAATTCAATTGTGAGGAGAAATAGTCAGAGTGAGAGGAAGATCTCTCTCTCTCCCTTATCACTGTCTCCCTCTTATCACTCTCTCTCCCTTCTCTCTCTCTCTCTCTCTCTCTCTCTCTCTCTCTCTCTCTCTCTCTGATGCAGTCAAGGTAGGTGGATCCAATGAAGGATAGTCCAAACCTTGCAGCCAATAGAATTACACAGCATATTACTCAACAAGGCAACATAAAGTAATTGTTTAACACATATTTTCATTAACATGCCCTGCTATAAGGCGTTTCGGGTTAGGGCCAATTACAATCAGAAAACAATTCTACAAGATCCACAACTAGATCCAATACAATCTCAACTAGTTTAGCTTTGAAGACAATCAGAAGTTGATGGAAACCCTAAGGCAGATCTGAACTTGAGCTTGCAAGCCTCCAAGAAATCTCCTTGTTCCCAAGTAGGCAAACCCCTAGCTCTGCTACAAACAACTATCAGACAAACCAATCTGCAAGGACATCAAGAACTTTTCCACAACTTCGCTAACTCCACATCTGATATCCCAGATCTGCTATGTTGTCTAAGTCCTCCAAATCTCCCAAAATTCTCCTGCAAAATTTCATCCTTAAACATCTACCCAAGCCCTCCTTAAATACTAATCATCAACCACAAGTCAGCTAGATGAAACCCATAACTCCCCAAAACAAATAATTAAATGCCATACAAGTCGGCTTACAAATGTATATAAACATTTAATTCTGCATGTCAGCGCATAACAATGGTTACCATTAATAAATTCTCCAAGTCAGCTCAACAAATCACACAAAACTCCAGTCAGTAAGCCAGAACTACCGAGCGATAGTAAAATCACCAAACACGCCAAGCATTGCCAAGCACCAGTGTCGACCGAGCACCACAGGCATGACCGAGTAACAATGTCACCGAGCACCAGAGACTACCGAGTTTCTTCAACGACCAAGCTTCCTTTAATGACCGAGACCGTCGGTCAAGGCTATAAGCGACTAACACCAGCCAAAATACAAACACTCCATGCAGTTTCACCGAGGACACAGAATGCCCCTGCATCAGACACCCCAAGTTCCAAAAGATGTTCATATGTGAGAAGAACATCTTTCAAGATTTAGCAAATAAATCCTGAACTGGTTCTTCACATACAAGTCTTCCACCTTTTCTGCTTGCAAAGTCTTCCACTTCAGTTTCCTATATCTCTTCAAGTCTTTTCTTGACAATGTACAAGTCGATTCTCCATACTGATCATTCATTTTCTCTGGATCCACAATGTTAACTCGACTACCAATACTCAGGCTTCTCCTACCAAGCATTGTATCCATCAAAGGCATCAGTGAAAACTTCCTGTCATTCTTCTCAATAGTAAACACATTTCTTACACATTCATAAATAGCTCTACAATCATATTGCCAAGGTTTACCGAGCAATATATCACAACTATTCATCTTCACAATGTCACAGAGCACAAGATCCTTGTGTTGGCCAATCTAAACATCAATGAAGCATTGTTATCTGACTTTCAAAGCATGAACATCGTGTAACCAGCCAAGCCTATAAGCACAAGGATGTTTCATTCTACTCAAACCAAGTTTTTGAACCAAGTCCTTAGCAACAAGGTTATCAGTACTACCACTATCAACAATAACATCATAGAGTTTACCTTCAATCTTGCATCGGGTCCTAAACAAGTTACTCCTTTGACAAGGTTCATCCTTTGTACCAAGTAATGTTCACCGAAGCAACAAGTTCTCTGATTCAGGTTCATTCTGAATGTTCTCATTCATCACAGCAGTTCGTCAGTCAACCTTCTTCTGTGTACACTCAAAAGAACAATGTCCTTCTCCATAGTTATAGCAAGTACCCTTAAAGATAACTCTACCTGTCTTCTTCTTTGGTTCCACAGGTTTTTGTTCATCTTCTGCATTAGTCAGTTTCTCCTTCACCGAGTGATCAATCTTTTCTTTCCCTCAGGAGTTATTAGGTTGTTTCCTCTTCAACTTATCTTCTGCCTTCAGAGCATACTGATAAGCATCTTCAATAGAATCAATCTTCAGCATACCAATCTCATCCTAAATATTGAATCTTAGACCATTCACATACCGAGCTACCTTCTCCTTACTAAGCTCTTGGTGTCCCGACCGAATAGTAAGTTTGTAGAACTCCTCAGTATAATCTTTAATAGACAAATCCTTCTGTTTCAGATTCTGCAACTTCTTAAACAAATCAAGCTCATAGTCAGTCGGTATGAACTTAGATTTCAAATTAGTCACCATCAATCTCCACCGATTGATCTTTGTTTCACCTTCATCTTCTCGGTCTCTTTGTAGTTCCTTCCACCAAAGAGCAACATGTCCTTTCAACTTTGCCTGTGCTAATCTCACCCGAAGAGGATCTTCAATTTCTTCCAACTCAAAGAAATCTTCAATTTCACCAATCCAATCAATCAGATTATCGGGCTTCAAAGTACCAGATAAAGTAGAAACTTCCATTCGGTAATTACTAAACTCGAGCAGCAGATCTAGGCAACCGAGCAATTCTATCTTCACTAGATTTGTTCCTCTGGTCATCACCACTAGATCTAGCAGTTTCAAATTCTTCAGCAGCTTCTTCATAGCCATCCTCAGTACCATCATTCTGAGGTATACTAGGAACAGTTCTCATGATCTCGGTGACCATATCATTCTTCATCAATTCCATCTCAGATCTGAAATCCGATTTCACCCTCTCTGTGATCCAGGATTCAACAGTATCACAAAGATCAAAAATAACTCTAGGGTCCAATATTCTTGGAGGCATCATTAAAAATAGAAAAACCCTCAGTAACAAACCCTCACCGACCACCTTGTGATAATTTCCAAGTTGTAACAATTTAGATCTCAACCTACAATCTTGCAAACAACTAGGGCACAATTTCACAAGTTCAATGCTACAGATCTGCAATCCAGATTGCGCACAATCTTTTCACCAACAAATCAACTTTGCAAGATCAGCCTTGCTAGGTCAACCTTTTGCTTCAACAAGATCAACACCCTCACTCCAAGAAGAACAAACCTTCGCTCTGATACCACCTGATGTAGTCAAGGTAGGTGGATCCAATGAAGGACAGTCCAAACCTTGCAGCCAATAGAATTACAAAGCGGATTACTCAACAATGCAACACAAAGTAATTGTTTAACACTGATTTTCATTATCATGCCCGACTGTAAGGCCTTCCGAGTTAGGTCCAATTACAATCAGAAAAAAATTTTGCAAGATCCACAACTAGATCCAATACAATCTTAGCTAGTTCATCTCTGAAGACAATCAGAAGCTGATGGAAAACCTAAGGCAGATCTGAACTTAAGCTCGTAAGCCTCCAAGCAATCCCCTTGTTCCCAAGTATGCAAACCCCTAGCTCTGCTACAAACAACTATCAAATTACAAACCGATCTGCAAGGACATCAAGAACTTTTCCACAACTTTGCTAACTCCACATCTGATATCCCAGATCTGCTATGTTGTCTAAGTCCTCCAAATCTGCCAAAATTCTCCTGCAAAATTCCATCCTTAAACATCTACCCAAGCCCTCCTTAAATACTAATCATCAGCCACAAGTCGGCTGGATGAAACCCATAACTCCCCAAAACAAATAATTAAATTCCATACAAGTCGGCTTACAAATGCATACAAACATTTAATTCTGCATGTCGGCCCATAACAATGGTTACCAACAATAAATTCTCCAAGTCGGCTCAACAAATCACACAAAACTCCAGTCGGTTAGCCATAACTACTGAGCGATAGTAAAATCACCAAGCAAGTCAGGCATCGCCGAGCACTAGAGTCGACCGAGCACCGCAGGCATGATCGAGTAACAATATCACCGAGCACCAGAGACTACCGAGTTCATTTAGTGACTAAGCTTCCTTCAATGACCAAGACCTTCGGTCAAGGCTGCAACCGAGTAACACCAGGCAAAATACAAACACTCCATGCAGTTTCACTAAGGACATAGAATGCCCCTATCTTAACCTTGGATGTCTCTCTCTCTCTCTCTCTCTCTCCATTCTCCCTCCCTCTCCCCTTTTCTCTCTCTCCCCTACTCTCTCCCTTCTCTCTCTCACTCTCTCTGACCTTCCCCTTCTCTCTCTCTCCTACTCTCTCCCCTTGCCTCTCTCTCTCTCTCTCTCTCTCTCTCTCTCTCTCTCTCTCTCTCTCTCTCTCTCTCTCCTTTTTTCTTCTTTTACATAGGGCACATGTGCTATAGGGCGCACACACTATAGCACGCTCATCCTATGCAAGAGTATGCATAACAATTTTTAGTTTTGCATAGGGTGCACACGCTATGGAAGACTAAAATAAACAGTCTTCTTTGTTAAAGATCTCGTGAAAGAGGACCACTTTTTCTGTATGTTGTCTGAGTTCTACATGTTATATGAGAAATATTCTCTTTTCATTGTGTTGATAGTTACAAAGAAACATATTCTATCAATTTGTACCATCTTTTTGTTTAAAAATCAACATCAAATTGTGAAAGTCAATCATTATCACCAACATTTATTAATTGAGGTAATTTTTTTTTTTTTACATGTCAAATGTGAATAAAGAGTGTTTTGGTTTATAATTGGTATGATATAGACTCGTTCAATACATAATTAGATATAATTGTAATAAATTTATATTATAATTTGACTTATTGTTTTACATTTATATTATATTTTTAAAATTGTAATCAATTCATATGTAGAAATCATCATCATGCCAAGGAAATGAGCAAAGACTTTAACACCAGAAGAGCATGAAAGAGACAAAGAGAAGAAAAGGGAAAGAATGAGATAACTTCGTGAACCAAAAAATTGGATACCATAGAAGAAGATTTTTCTTTGGACGAGGAACATGAAACATCAATACAAAGTAAGAGAGAATTCAAATTGGAAACAAAAAGACAATGAATGAGAAACTTGTGTGCAACAAGACAATTGAATTATGAAGATGCAGGCACATCATCTATGAGTTCCCAAGTTGAAGAGACATCATCATCCAATATTGGAGGAACACCATTTTCTACTTCCGAAGGTGTGGGCACACCCTTGTATCATGTTGAAGGCACACCATTATCTACATCCCTGGGTGTACATACCCCCTTGTATCATGTTGAAGGCACACCATTATAATCTACATCCCAAGGTGTAGGCACAACATCGTCTCATGTTGAAGGCACTCAACATGGTACGCAATTCACACATAATATTTTTGATGCTCCTAGAATTATTTATAGAAAGCCAAAATATTTTATTGATATTGATACTAACATTTTGCAAGCAATGCCTGAAGAGATTCCCAAGCATACTCGTCAAAGAAATGCTAATCGTAATTGGAGATCATTTTTTGAGAATTTAAACATGAAAGGAAGAGGTCAACTATTTGTTGAAATGATGAGAAATCTGAAATTTAGGCCCATCATGAAGATTCTTGGGCGAAGAACGATGGATGAGTCAAGTGAAAAATCTAATTCTAGTGTTTGTCAACTTGACAACTAATTAGATAGTGTTTGTCACTAATAATCAGTTAGTTAGGGGACAGTTAGAAGTTTGTTTGTAGGTTCCAGTCGGTCTTTTGGAATATTAGAGTCTATTTGGAAGGGATCCACGTGAGTGGACAGGGTGAGAGTGTTGCTGATCTGAAATGGATCAAGTTTGTATTAGCTTGAATCAATAAAATCAAAATTTCTCTGCACATTGGTATTCCACTGCCTGCAGGTATAGTCAACAACAGTGAACTATTGTACTTGATTTGAATGTGATCCTTGTTTAGTTTGATGTAGGAATGTTTATTTGCATTTATTTTGACTTGGCTATAATATCTTTTCATTACCTTCATCACTCACAACACCAAGGATTTAACTGGTGTATTGACAGTGACTGGTACAGGGGCACAGTCAGCAACTAAGGGACCCCGCAATACTATAACCATAGGACCCCGAAACATCAAGGAAAAATAAAACAACTGCCTTCAAATGAGCCAAGTCAATAATATTGAGCATCTCGATGGTGTTCCCATCCTCCAAGGGGTGGTCCAAAATACCAGGGGTATCAATAACCTGATACCTCAAGTACTTATAATCAATATGCCCAACAAATAGAGACTTAGTAGTAAAAGCGTAAGGTTGCACATCCACATCCGCCCTAGTAATCTTATTAATAAAAGAACTCTTTCCAACATTAGGGTACACTCACAGATCAAATAGACCTGGTATTGGGGTCAATAGATGACAAACTTGCCATATGTTGCCTCACCTATTCGAGGTCATGTCTTTATATTATGACTGTCCCGTGGAACAGGGAACACACCAATGAATATAAATGTTTGATTCCACGTGATCTTGGATAGGTTGTGACTTAGAAATATTGTCTCATATTATATTTATACATTTCTGCATTCATTTCATTACTTTCATTATTATTACAGTCAAGGAATTGACTGTTATTGAGGACAATGATTGGCATTTGTAGCACAGTCAGCAAGTTAAAGGTTTGAATCCTCCATAATATGTAAGGCACTCCCACCTCTGTGTTAACTATGGTTTGGTGGGAGATTTCCATTGATGTATTGTATGTATTAGATCTTTCTTTGAATGCAAGGAAGTTGAATAGAAGGTGAGAAGAGACAGAGACAGACCTGGCGAAATCATAATAAAAGGAGTCGAAGGTAAGCACCACTCATGGCTAGAAGTGACCCAATGATTGGAGAGGGTAGATGATGGATGGGAAGGACCTTTGGGATGTATTAGAAGGTGTTGGGACCGATGTTGAGGTTGGGTGTTGCAAGGAAGGGTATTTCCTACAAAACCCTTGGTTCTAGCCCAAATAGTGAGGGTTTATTGAATGGGAGTGTAGATGGGTGATTATGGGAAAACTAAGTTGAAAATTGGTTGTCTTTTATCCTTTATCAAGACTATTTGGGGTTGTGGAGTCCTAGAAGTGAGTGGTTCTAGGAGTTGCTTTGTTAGGTGAGGCTAATTAGGCCTAGTTGAAGGGTTAGGGGGTGAAGGAAGTCTTCACTAGTCAAAGAGTTAAATTCTACGATTGATATCAATTTAGTAACTCCGAAAAGGGTACTAGAAAATGTAAAAAATTTGCTAGATTGTCTGGGGATTTTGAGAGTAAATTGTTGATTTTAGTGTTGGAAGGGCTACTAGGCAGGCCTAGAAGGGCTATAGAAGAGGAAGGGTGAAAGATGAGTTGATTGGATTGAATGGAAAGTTGTAACATGGAAAATATAGCATGTTGAGATGATCTAAGGTGTTAGGATCAAGGTGTGAAGTCTGGTTTGATTTTTGGTGTGGTGGAGGCACTAGGTGGACTAGGTGGCCTAGGATAGAGTTGATGCTAGAAGGCATTGGAACAAAGGAAACAAGGAAGTGAATTTGAGTAGTATGGTTGTGGGAGTGACTTAAAAAGTCAGAGAACTCAACTAGATCCTTGAGTGGATTCCAAGTTGTTTGTAGAATCCTCGAGTTGAGTTAGTCTCTTTAGGGTGATAGTGAATGTTGTCAAAGTTTACAGTAACAAGGAATGTTAGTCTGCTTAGGGTGATAGTGAATTTTGTCGAGTTAGTCTCCTTAGGGTGAAAGTAACAATATACATCGATAAACATAACTATAAGGCATGGGAAATTTACAAAGCATAAGACATCCACATAAACATAAATTAGTATACATCAATACACCAGACACATGAATTGCATACCTAAAACATAAAAAAAAAATATTTCTAGGGCATGAAGCCAAATATATATGTCCAATAATGTCATACATTGAATATATTCAATACAGTTAAATTGGCTTCCTCAAAGCCAAATGGATGTACAACATATCACTTATACAATATACAAAAAATATGTCCACTAATGCCATATAGGCATACAATCTATATCCCTAATCTAGTCCTTTCCCGCTAGGGGAAGAAAACAAAACCTGAGCTTTCTTCGATCGTCGCGTTGATGGAGATGCAGTGGATGTTGTAGTCTTCCAAGTGCGCTCACTCGTCCTCCTATGTAGACTCTTATGTAGCTCGAGCTGATAAAAAAAAAATTAAGCATTAATAACTAATATACATCAAAATTGAATTATACAATGACATAAAATAGAATATTCTCTTACCGCTAGCAAATAGTCACTATGTACATCCACCGAAGAAGCATGCTGACAATCTAGAGTAATAATTCCCTACAAAAATGATCAAAATAATAATTAAAATACATACATCAATATCATTATAAAATTCAATACAAACTATTAAAATAACAATTAAAATTAAGTGATCTCTTTCATACCTCAGTCGGTGCTTCAGAACTAGCTACTACTATAGCTACTCCATGATCCAAAGTATCATGAACAAAAGGAGGAGTCTCTGATGTCAATAACTGAAAATGAAACAAAAAAAGTATCATGCAATTATCAAGATTACATATATTTTTTACAACCCTACTAATGAGTAAATGATACCTCCATGAAGGTTCCACTGCGTCCTTCGGTGTGCAATGTCGAAGTCGAAGCTCTAACATTCAACTAGTGCACATGTACACGGAAAATTATAAGATAACCATTCATATAAGAACGTACTATTGACATGTTAATTATAATGCATTATTACATATATACCTATGAACTCAATGATGACATCACAAAGCCAGGTGAAAGAATGTGATCATCATGTCTCTAGATTTTGATCATAATTTGTCTAGTAAATTAGTTATTCATTCATTTATTAATTAAATATAATCAAGTAAATCAAATTAACATGCAAATAAAGATACCTCAAGGAAAGTGGCACGATGCCCTTTGCTGTATGTTGTGAACATGGATGGTCCACCAATGAACGTCTAATGCACATGCACAATAAGTTATGACACAATTATTCATATAATTACATAATAATCAAATATAAGTAGTTCTTAGAATAAGGAAAATATCATTTTAGCGTTTCAGATTTGTTTGACTTTGGCTTATTAGCTTTTCAACACTTGTTTGTCTTTGTTAATTTTAAATTACTTAAAATCTTGATACATTATGAGAAGATTATTTGGGATATTTTCAAAAGTAATATTTATAAATTTAGATATAGTTATTTTGTAAATGAAGTTTACATCATCTTTAATGATTGATTTTTTTTAATGTTACTTTATTTGGTATTGTATAACTTATTTAGAAATCATTTTTCAAATGAAATTTTGGAATATGAGATAAAGAAGAATTAAATAAATTATTATATGTTTAGTTTAAATAGATAATTTAAGGATTTAAGTATTTTTTGCTAAATATTGATTAAGGTTAGTAAGGTGATTTTGGTATAAAGTGCTAGAAATTAATTTTATGTTAATATATTTTGGAATTATGAATTTACCTTTCACTTATGTGAGATTATTAGTAATCAAATCTATTTGGAATTCATGAATTGGTTTCTTGATTGATTTTATTGGTTTATGAATGTTATGTATATTGATTGATGATAATACGACATTGTAAGTTCTGGTTTTTTTTATAGAGTTATGTTGTGGTAAATTATAAATAGTGGAGATTTCATTCAAATCTGGGAGGCTAGGGAAGTTTTTATGATTCATCTCCTTGTTGATGGAGGTCACTAGAGATATATTACGAATGAAAGAAAATATAAAATTATTTATGTAGATTCTAATGGAAAATATTATGTAGAAATTAATGTATCTATGAGTTGATATAATTCATTATGTGCTAACCTCATTTTATGATGCTTGATCCAATGGTGTAATCACTTACTCTCATCTTCAAGTTATGGGAGTGTGAATATGATTCAGTCCCCCTTTTCTTTTAATAAGTATGGAACAAGGGAGATGCAGTATGTTTTTCTTGTTTCTTTCTTCTTTTGATTTGTTTTGTCACTAGATTTAAAAAGGAAAGAAGCACATGAGGAACCAAAAAAGCTATCCAAAAGGCAACTAATAATGTCTAAGAGAATTTTAGATATGGGGAGTAATTATTCACACCTGTATGAACAATTTTATAATTTGTATTTGCTTATTATTTGTGATATGAAATATGTTACAAATTCAACTTTGAAAAATATAACATTCTCTTGCAGTGTTTGACAAACGGATTGTATACTTAATATGCTTTAATATTTTACATGCAACTTTTCATAGAAATATAAGGCAAAGATGAGGATGAAATCCTTGAGGATATTCCTTTTCTTTCTAATAGTTATGACCAAAAGAAGCAAGTTACTATCTCGAAGACAAGCTCAAAATGTCTAGCAAAATTTCAGAGAGGATGAATAAATAGTTTCAAGCATGACCAATTTCATCATTTGTATTTGGTTATTATTTGGGATATGAAATATTTTACATATTCAATATCAAAAGATCTATCACTCCATTGTAACATTTGACAAATAGATTGCATAAGTTGATATACTTTAATATTTTCAATGCATATTTGCATAGATATACAACAAATACGATCGTGAAATCTTTGAAGACATTCCTTTAATTGTGATCTTCGTGGATTTAATTTTTTTAGTCATTATCTCAAAACTAGGAATATATTGAGTACACTTTATAGCCCCCAATGGCTACAATTTTTCCTATGGAGAAATTTATTCTATTTTATATTAGATATTTTTATTTTTCTCTTAATTAACTTGTAATACGAAATTATTTTTTGTGTTAACTCCATGCAACACATTATGAAAAATCTATCATTATTTTGGTATTCATCATTTCTCATAGGTAGAAAAGTCCATTCTAGTTTCGAAGGGCTATAGTGTAATTTATTAAACTATAGCTTATGTTAAAAATCCTATATGACTTTTTTATTATGATAAAAATAGGTGAAACTCGTAACAGAGAGTCTTAACAAGATATAACATTAAGCATTGCAATCCATAACCAGACAATTTCCCATAGCATGAGCATAGGAACTGGAAAGAAAAGACAACAAAACAACAATAACCCAAAAAAAAGAAGAGGAAACTATGTCAGAGTCTTCATAGTTTTTGCAAACGTTGCCTCAAGTTGATTCATACTAAGCGCTAGATTCTTTAAAGTTTCTGAATATCTTGAGTGATATTTTCTCCCTCTCTTTATATTTTCTCTTATTCTCTTTCTTGGGCCTGTCAACTCCTCTTGACCTTTTTGTTTATCAATATCTAGGTCCACAACACGCTTGTCCTGATAGCATTCTCTAATTTACTCACCATAGTCGTCATTCTTTCAACTATCGTATTAATGACCTTGTGGTTGAAATTCACAATAGAGTAAAACTAATCCTTTATATTCTTACATTTTTCTTCAAGACTAGAGACCTTTCGTTCACAATCATTCTTAAGTTTCTCAATAGCCTCACTAGTTTTATTAAGGAATTCCACTAAATAGTTTTTCTCTTGTTTAGGCCACAACACCTTATCTTTAGTACCCTTCCTTTTTCTCTTTGTGTTCCCAGAATTAATGATTACCTCTTGTTTTCTACTCATCGCCCTCTATTTAATTTTAAATAATTTAATTTTTTGAAAGGCCCATTTGACGAGTCTAAAAATATCAACAACGCCATTTATAGCAATAGCCAAAATATCATCTAGGTATTATTGATTTGGCTAGAAGTAATGAGAATCAACCTTCAGATCACACGGAAACCTATATCTATCCTCCCAATCAATAGTAGGGTAAGATGTGTAAGATTTTTTCAAAGTAGGGGAAGTCGAGATGACTTCTTTCCTTGACCCACAAGGAGGGCCATCCATTGCTAGATCTTTCCCTTTATTTGCAGAATGGGGAGATACACTTTAATTCCCTTTAATAACTCTTTTACTAGAGCTAGAAGAAGGGAAAATAGACTTATCTCTACACTTCAATTTACCTTTACCAATCGATGAAGGAATATGGCTACCTTTTATAATATTTTTTAACTTCTTTGGAGAAACATGCTCCTCTTCCTCGATCTTTGTGTTGCATTATTCATCCTCGGAGTAACTAGTTCCATGTTCTTCCTCTTCTAAAATAGTAATAGAAGAAAAATTGGATGAATTGGGAATTACTTTAAAATGATCATATATTAATGGTGCCCCTCAATGAGGATGGGGTTCTTAGTAGGATTCTTTTTATGGTCTTTAATGTTGAGATCCTGAGAAGAAAATGGATAAAATGGAAAGGAAACCCTCAATTGGTGTCTAAAATGGTTGAGGAGGATGAATTGGTGGCCAAACTCCCTAGTAGGGTATATGCACAAAGATGGGGACCAAAAAGATTCCACATTCCTTTTTGGCCCCCCAATGACCATAGTGCGTACACACTAAACTACCTTCACACTATAGCACACACGCGCTATGGCTTAGGAGAGAGAGAGAGAGAGAGAGAGAGAGAGAGACCTTCTCACTCTCCCACCTTCGAGAGAGAGAAGGTGGGAGAATGAGAAGGTCTCTCTCTCTCCCACCTTCTCTCTCTCTCTCTCTCTCTCTCTCTCTCTCTCTCTCTCTCTCTCTCTCAAGCCTTTTTTTGGATGTTACATAGTGTGTGCATGCAATAGCGCATGCACACTATTCAAGTCATAAATTTGAATAGTGTGTGCGTGCTATAGCATGTGTGCTATATTCAAGTCATAAATTTGAATAGCGCTAGCGTGCTTTGTAATACATTAGAATCCATCAAGCCTAAGGCTTGGAATTTCTTTGGAGATCCAACCCAAAGGCTTGGAGGATTCAAATAAGCCTGAGACGTGTTTTCCAACAGACATACAAAAAATTCACATCATTTTTTGTCTACTCCTCGTCAAGTTTACCTCTAGTTCAATAACATTAAAATCAGACGATGTGATATTGTAGATCTCTATGTTAGCTATCTAACCATATAATTTATTTTGAATTCCGATTATGTTAAGCTTTTCATCTCTAATTTCTTTTGTATGTATGTCTGATTTTTTTCAAAAACCAACGTGTAGTATTTTGGGCATAGATTTTGGCTCATTCATTGAATTTTGAAACTACTTACTTTTTTAGAAACTAGACTCCACTATAGACACTATAAAAATAAAAATAAAAATTGATTTTCAATTAGTTTTCAATGATTTCTAGGGGAAGCACACCAAACATTATGTTATGTTTTTTTCACAAAACATAGGACCACGTTTTGTGCTCCCCCTTTTTTAGGGTCTTAATCTACACCATTTTTAAAATAAATTAGTAGTTTACAAACTAGATTCAGATTATTACAACTATTGTTGTTGTTGCATCTTAAAATTTTGAATCTAACTATCTTCAATTTCTTGTTGAAGTTTAGATTTTGTTGCTTTGAGAAAAAAAGTGGCATCTTATACCCACTTTTTGGTCCCCCATCTTTGTGCTCTTACCCATTAAACCACTCATCCAAGGTTATGTACTCCATAATAAACTTTGAAACCTCCCTCCTTAAGAAATTGATCTTCTTTAATTCATACCTACTCTTTGAAACCCTGACTAGGTCCTCCCCTTCCTCAATAATTTTTGTAATTTTTAGATTATTAGGTTAGTGTACTTCCTATCTCTGTAGAACTGGAGGCCATTTTTAGACAATCCTATAATCTCAGTGATGAGATTCCCAGCGATAAGAACATTCCTTCCAAAAAGGGTCATTTTCCCTTCCTTCCATCTTTCAACAAAAATCTCTATGACTTTTGGATCTCACTCGTGAAGCTTCTCTAGATAGGGGTAAGCCCACCCCTCACCAACAACCTCTAACTAGTGACGTTTCTCCTCAAACCTTCACAATCAATTGGCTCTACTCATCTCCTTTCACCCCCATCTTTTTACTTCCTATGCTTAAGAGAAAAGAATGAAAATACAGAATAGAGAACCAAACAAGAAACCAAAACACCTAGGAAGCATGTGGGAAATAATGCTAAAATCCTACATGAAATCTACCAGCAGAGAACACTTTCTTGGATATAATGATACTATACATGATAGCTTCCATCATAATCATGAAGAAAAAGGGATACTAAATCCACTTTCTCAAATTTTTTCATGCCTTCTGAAGGGGGTGATATCATTATCCAACTTGTCACCCTTTTTCCACAATGTTTTCCTTCTCCTTGACCCCTATGTTAGAAAATAGATCCACCAATGTATTGGTTTCACGGTGTGCATGACAGATAAATTTTTTATCAAAAGTCTTAATGATTTCCTTTGATAAATTTAACCAACAATGTATAGTCCAAGAAGGCTTGTTTTCCCCTTTCAAACATTGAATAACATTGTTAGAATTGTCTTCAAGCTAACTCTTTTATAGTTGAATTGGAAAGCTTAATTTAGCACCTAATAGGCTCCCATGGCTTCAACAAGGTGGTTAGTTTGGAAACCCAAGGGGAAAAATCCAATATGAGTTATTCTCATATAATTCTCACTATTGTATACATTACAAAATGATATTAACATTTTCATGTAACCTGATTGCATACATCTAATGTATTAAAGGATGATTAGTTATCATCGCACTTCTAATTCCATGCAAATTATTCAATTATCCTTCTCTATTATCAAATATTAAATAGAAATATATGAAAGGTGGGTGAGGAATTATGGGATGGAGAGGAACTTCTCTTTGCATTTGGTCTACTTCTAGTGATACTTTCATAATGGGATTTTTGGAAATGTTTCTCTTTTCTTTGCCTCTTGTACCAAATGAAATGGTATTCCTAGGGATGGTCTATGTAATAAAAAAAATTCCTAATCATGGAATGGCTATTCAAATTAATTTCAAATTACCCCCAAGTGATAAGGAAAAATAATATTGTGCTTAATATCCTATGAACAATTTGATATTCACTTTCATATCTCATGAGAGATTAAAAATTCTTCAGGAGGAATAGCTTGGTCAACTCAAAAAACACCTAATTTGAGTTGATCTATGGTTCTCATTAATTAGGATGTAGGGTCATATATAAATTATTCCTAGAATGAGTACTCTTGAATTTTATTGCAAAAGTGATCATGTTTAATATATATTACATTATAACTTTCATGGATTCTATTGAATAATAAAATTGCAAATGGATATAACCAAATCAAATTTTAAGGTAACAAGTAGCCACTTGAATCTATATACTTCTTGAGCTAAAATGGGTGGTTATCATAGGTAATAAAAAGCATATGTTATTACAATAGAGCTTATACCAATTCTAGAACAAATCTTTGATTTGAAACATGAAAATGAAGCCTAATTAAAAAAAGGATTCATGACCCTATAAAGTACCTTAATGACACAAAAAAAAACAATAAACTCTTACTAGATTTTCTTGTAGGTGATGATGTTGATCAAAAAAAATTCTTGTTTCTTTTCTTCTATTACTCTTTAATTTTTTAGCTATAAAATATTAAGCTTGACAAGGCTTTTGAGTGAACACCTACTATTTTTTTATCCCAATCCATTGAAAAATAATGTAAAACCAATTTTAGAAAAAGGAACATTTGGAATG